>VZTX01005618.1:0-50747 GCA_013400915.1 Pardalotus punctatus
AGGGTGAGGGATGCAGGATGGTGAGGGATACAGGATGGCACGGGATGCAGGATGGTGTGGGACGCAGGATGGTGTGGGATGCAGGACAGCGCGGGATGCAGGACGGCGTGGGATGGAGGATGATGATGCAGGATGGTGTGGGATGGAGGATGATGCAGGACGGCGCGGGATGCAGGACGGCGTGGGATGCAGGATGATGCAGGATGGTGAGGGATGCAGGATGATGCAGGATGGTGTGGGATGCGGGACAGCATGGGATGCTGGATGGAACAGGGAATGTGGTGGACACGCTGCCCTGGGAAGGACGGCTCACAAATCTGGAGATTCTCCAATGGCACCACCAACACCATGGGACCGCCCGCACCCGAGGGAAGAAAACCCCAGACCCCCATCCCCACCTGGCCAGCCCAAGGTCGGGGTGGACACGCCACCCCTGCCTCCCTCGGCGCAGAGCGAGCCATTGCTGTCCCCCATCTTGAGAGGGGCTGATTTGCAGTTTCGCATCAATTTTCCTCGGATTTTTTAATTGGGTTTTGCTGCCACTGCAGACATTACTGTGCAAACAATTCCGAATGGCTTGAACCAAGATATTTGCTCATAAAAATCCATCACCAACGCCGAGAATGACAGAAATGGAAAATGCCTAATGAAAACAAAGGGGAAAACAACAGGTACTCTGGTCCTTCGCCATCCATCACCAACCTCGGATTATTGATGGGAGGGGAAAAAATTCTCCCATCTGCAATCAAATCTCAAGAAATCTTGAAAAGCCAAACACCACATAGGAGGAAATTCTTTGCCCCCACTTCAGTCTGCAGGAGTTTCGCCATAATTATAATAAGAGTGAGGCTGCTGGATAACACGAGAATTATTTTCCCCACTTACATTGTCAAATGATCATTTTGCCCTGCAGTGAAATCTCAATAATTATAATGCCGAACCGTGAAAGAACAAAGAAATAAAAAAAGCAGTGTTTTCTTCCAGGGAGCGGGGGGAGGGGGGAGCCGCCATTGCAGAACTCGAAGTGCATCCTTCCTCTAATTATCTTTTCCAGAGCTGTGCATCCCTTTCTCCATGGCCTGAGCCCACAGATCCCTCCATCAGCTGGAGGGGCTTGTGTGGATGGGAGCAGCCACCTCCATGCCCAGTGTGGCAGAGCTTCCCCACCGAGGAATGAAGGGGGTAGCGAGGCTTGGGCTCCACGGCATCGCCCCCCAGCCCTAATCCGAGCCCCCGGCTCCGCCAGGAGCTCCCCACAAAGGCTGCCCAAGGGATGTGGGGAGCGCCATGGCAAAGCCAGTCGTGACCCCCTGTCCCTTCACACCTATCCCAACACCAACAGCCCCTCGGCGGGGGAGAAGCGAGGGGAGAAGAGAGAAAGGGGACAGAAAGCAGAGGGGGGTGTGGGGGGTAAAGGAGGCGAACAAGAAAAACAAGACGACAGAACGCTTGCTCCACAGCCCTCGGCTAAATTACAAACCAGTTTACTGAGGTGGAAAGCTGCAGTGAGCTGAGGAGGAATATGTGGAAACCATCTGCAGATTTAAAAATAATCTATTTTACGATCACCCTCGAACATATTCTTTTGCAGAAACCAAATAGGATTTGTTGTTGTTGTTTTGTGCAAACTGTTAGGGAAAAATTACTAGAAACATGCAGGGGGTTTTGCCTTCTTGAGTACTGAGAGGCTAAATATGCCCTTCCTTATGTTTAGAATAGTAACAGTCATCTTAAAATTAACTTGGTCTGCATCAGAGCTTAAAACAGTTGCAATTCAGAGCCTGCAAAAGCAGGACAAACCTGCGCTGGGATATCTAGCGCTTCTAGCTGACAGATGTCTTCCTACATACAGTAAATATAGGTCGTCTTTTCCTACCCAGAGAACTGTAGATCTTAATTAACCAGGCCACTAGCAGCATATGCAATGATTTTTTTCAGCTTGCTAAGTAAACCTCCCCATGATGAGGTGGAAGGAAAATCAGATGCACGTGAGAGGGACCCCCGCTCCGGCCGCCGCGGTCAGCGCAGCCTTCGCGCCGCGGCTGCCGCCGTTATGCCTGTCCATCAAATCTGGCTAACGAGATGGGAAGGGTGTGGAGTGCCACGTCCCCCTCACCGTGTGCAGCCCACGGCCGTGCCCAGCCAGCCCTGAGCTCGGCTGGCGGCGGCTGGAGGGGCTGTGGAGCTCCACAGACTGAACTGCGCTTCTCCTCGTAAGCCACGTCGGGATTAAATTATCCCCGGGCTCAGAGGCAAATGAGCTAATGAAATTCATGCTGCATTATGATAAAGTCGTGCCGAGCCCTCGTGGAGGGGCAGTGGGCGCTGGGGTGGGTGAGGGAGGGTGGCAGTGCCTGTCCCCCCCGGGCACCGTGTCCCTGAGCTGAGGGGCTGAGCCCAGCTCGGCCGCTGCCCAGCCCTGGCTCTGGAGGAAGGTGAGAGCTGGGTGAAGTTTTACAAGACACTGTCTGAGCAAGGACACCCAGCAAACCCCAGCCCTCCCACCAGCTCTCGTGGGCAGGGTGCTCTGAGCTGGTTTTTAAAAACACTGGATTGGAATGAAGAGAG
Source organism: Pardalotus punctatus (assembly GCA_013400915.1). Classification (NCBI taxonomy): domain Eukaryota; kingdom Metazoa; phylum Chordata; class Aves; order Passeriformes; family Pardalotidae; genus Pardalotus; species Pardalotus punctatus. The sequence continues at coordinate 2,569 of VZTX01005618.1, forward strand.
AGCAGAGCCCGAGCCCACGGCCACATCCCCACACAGGCTGTGTTTCTGCAGCTCAAAATGCGCTTGGCAGGGCAAGGACAGCACACAGAGCTCTGCAAAGGCCAAGACTGGTGCAGGCTCCCCAGAAAAATCTACCTGTGAGAAGTCAAGGCCAAAAACTCCCTCCCAATGTGGAAAACTGCGAGAGAGCTGCACATTACTGCCCTGCACCAGCTCAGAAAGAATCCTGCTGGAGCCAAGACCTTGTTTTGATCTGACGAGAAAGCCCAAAAGCCTCACAAAGGAAACTCAGTCACCTAAAACTCAGGGGTGAAGTGGAATGATCCCGTGCTGCCGTGGTCCCACGTGTCCACGAGACACGCGTGGTGCCTCCCATCCCCTCCTCCCCTCCCTGCTACTCACTGGGGAAAAAATTCAGTGAACGCGACTCGAACAAAGAGTAGAACTTCCTCCCTGCTCATTAGTGCTGGAAAAGCAACAGAAAAAAAAATCCCCAGGACATAACCTCCTCTTCAGCTCTGAAGTCTGAGCGGCTTGGAGAGGGTGGCTGGGTTTATTCTTTGCCTTTCACCTCGCTCGGAGTTGGTCTGCACGCTTTGATTATGGCGGCACAGAGAAGAAGGGACCCCAAACCCACCCACCCTGAGCTCTGGCTCTGCACAGCCACCCTGGGGCACACAGATCCCACAGATGGCACAGCCCCATCGGCACCTGGCTAGGAGGCTGGGGGCAGCTCACAGAGACCCTCCCCAGCCCTTGGGACGCTGATCCTGCCTCCCTCTCACCCACCCCTCTGGAGGGGGTGACTACACAGGAAAACCACTTCTCCTCGCCTTCCCTGCAGCCAGGAACACTCGTGGGGGCTGGTGAGGGGATAGGAGGGGGCTGCTGGGTGGGACAGGGGCATCACCTCCCCTCACCTCCCATCTGCTCCCCGAGCACCACCAGTGAACAGCAAACACGGACCCAAACGTGGGCAAACTACAGCATCCCTGTGGCAAGGGGCAGGGAGGGAACAACATCCCTGCAGCCACCAAAGCCACCAGTGTGTCACCACGAGCCCTTCTCCATTCACCCACTCCAGTGCTGGGAAGGTTCACAGAGCGGCTGGGCAGCTGCACACATTCCCGGGGGGAAACAACCCTCTTGTTCCATCGGCTCCCCCGCCGGAGCCACAGCACAAATCCACTGCAGAGCATCTGCCACGGCGGGGGCTGCCCCGGCAGCTGGGAGGAGGAGCAGCCCCTTCCTGCACCTCACATGATCCGCTGCAGCTTATCAATAATTATTAAGACAAGGCAAATGTATGTTGACCTAGTTAGACGTCCAAGAAGAAAACCAGCCCCGGTGGCTTTGTTTAGCAACCTGGCAGTCCGGATGGAGGCAGGCCTGGCACGGGCACTTCCCATCAAAATTGTTCCCTCCCAGCCTCACGTGTGAGCACTGGGCACTTGTGAGTAACAGTTTAGGCTTCAAAGACGGTGGGGAAATACTCTGATAGTTCACAACACGATCACAAAAATCATTCAGGGCCAGAGGAATCAGCCTGTGCTGTGGGATGCAGCAGAACCCCCTGCACCCAACTCCGAGCAGCTCCTTGGACACCACAGACACGGGGAACAGAGACCCCGTGTCCTCCTGACACTGGCACCACATCCCTGGCCCGGGAGCTCAGCTCAGGCAGATCCAGCTCTGCAATCAGATGTGATTTCCTAGCAACAAGCAGCGAGATGCTGGGGCAGCTCACCAGGAGAGCGGGCGGCCCCCACACGACTCCAAGTCCTTAAATGAGGTGGGATCTTGCTGCAATCTGCTTTCACCTGCCCTCCAGGGTTCCAGGGCACAGAGGGAGCTGCCCTGGCTCCCAACGCAGCTCCCGGCCCGTTCAGGTTTAGCCTGGGGAAAACCGGGAGCAGAACACGAGGGCTTGGCCCCCTTGGGTATTGCCGCCAGGTTGCCCTGATTATTTTTGTCACCATGATGGCACAGAGCCGCACACGGGCCCCTGCACCCGCACGCTGTGATCCACTCAGTTTGGGACCATCAGTGAGACCCGGGACCCCATAACTCTCCAGGGACTCAGAAGGTGTGACCTGCATCCTGCTCACCTGTCACACAGTTTTACGTGAGACTCGAGCTCACCGTGTGCTGCTCCTGCCTCCTCTGGGCTTCCCTGCCGTGACATTCAGGATGAATTCCCTTCATCTCGTGCAAGCACCGAAGGCTCTCGAGGTGCCCCCCTGCCCCTGCCAGGCTGGAGCACGGCTCAGGGCAAGGGACACGAGGACAATGCGGACACTGCCATCGCTGGCCTGGGGGACACCTCCTCAGCCCCTGGCCTTCTGCCCAGGGCTCCCTCCTGCTCTCACGGTTCAGCGGTGCCTTTACAGCTTTGGCTGTGCCAGGACAGCCCGCGGCCTCAGCGCCAGCTTCAGCAGGCACGGCTGGGCTCGGGGACGGGCAGCAGCCCAGCTGGGAGTCACCGCGGACAGAGGCGCGGGAGGGAGCGAGGGACACGGAGGGGCAGAGGGACAGGGTGGCACAGGTCAGGGAGTGCCTGCCCGGCTGGCACGCAGCATCCAGCCCCACGTGTCCGGCTCCAAAGGTGACAGACCCCCCGTACAGCCCTTCTGGCCAGGGCGGGCACCCAGCCCTCCATCCCTCACCGAGGCTCAACACTTCTCCCAGCCCAGGGCTCTCTGTCCCTGCAGTGCTGCAGCCAGATCCCACCTCCACGTGCCTTTCCAAACTGTCGGGATACAAATTATTCCTCCTTCCAGCTGCTGTTCCAGCCTTGCTGGCCACCGCTCGGAGCAGCTGCTGCCGCGCACACACGTGGGGATGGCGGGCGCAGGGGTGGTTTTGGGAGCAGGGAGGGGTAAGGGCAGCATCCATCACAGCCACACAAAGCAGCTCCTCATCCGCAGGGGCGAGGAAGGCGGCCCGGGCTGCGCAAGGAGCGCAGCAGAGCGCGCGGTCGGGCACGGGGAGCTGTCCATGCACAAAGCTGAGCTGGCCCAAGGACGGTGACATGGGGACAGGGGCACAGGCCAGGCAGGGATGCTCCTCGCTGACAGACATTAGTGGGTGCACAGGCTAAAGCAGCAGGGCCAGTACCCAGCCAATTCACAAATGTTTTATTCATAAAAACACCGCAAAGTTCATGCGCGTTCACTAATTACTCAACCTGCTCCTCTGTCAGGTGAATAATGAGGGGAAAAATAATCAGCAATTTGTTCAAAACCACATGGAGAAATTCTGAGTGTGTTACGGCAGGGCTGTGCTCTGCATACTGAAACCTGGAGCTGATGTGACGCTGTAAAAAACCCGGGGCACTCACCACAGTTACCCCAGCGTAACCAGCGCTCCCATGCACCCCCAAATCCCAGCCTGTCCCACACGGCCGGGGGCATTTCCAGGAGCTCCAGGCTGAGCCAGGGCTGTCACAGCTGTACCTCGGAGGAGAAATATCTTTAAAAAGCATCGAGCAGCTCCTGCCTCCCCGGAGCGCTCGGAAGCCCAGCCAGGCCTTGCTCTCTGCAGCGCTGCTAATTACCATGGCTTTCCAGAAGGCAGGAATAATTAAAGCACCTTCCCTTTCCCTGGAGAATGAGAGCAGGAGCCTTAGTGGATGGCACAGGGAAGAGAAACCATTTCCCAAACTTCCTAGCTGTCCTCAGGAGCTGAGCCTGGCAGCAGGGCAGAGCAGCGCGGAGCCTCCTGCTCCCGTCAGCACCCACCCAAGGGGGGAAGGAGCCAGGGAAAACCAGCCAGCACGAGAGCGGGATGGGAAATCTCGGGCTTTTCAGCTGAAGAAGCACTGGAGAGCCAGCACATCTGCTCCCAAGGAGCCACTTCAGCCAGGGGACTACTGCCTTGGCACAGCAATTATTTAAAAATAAAATTATCCGCTGAAAAGGCATCGTAGAGCATTAGCCCTGGAAGCTCCCACTTGCCCACCCAAATATCCTGATGCATTGCATCACCCTGCTGGTCCAGGCCACCAAGAGAGACCCTGTGGCCACAGAGGGGCCTCCTGTGGCCAGCCCTGACTCCAGACATGGGCTCTGCAACTGCAGCAAACTTGCAGTCGAATGTTGGCATCCCCACAGCAGCAAACGGGAGCGTAATCACAGAGAGGTGAGGGGAGGGAGGAAACAAAAAGCAGCAATAAATCACTTCCCTGCTGCTACCCGAGGAGATATAATTAAGTTTATGCTTAGAGTGGCATTGCTGACAGTAGTCCTGGAATGAGATAAACACATGGCATGAGGTTCTGAGCGGCAGGTGACACGTGTGCTCAGGAACGTCCTTGATTAGGGAGTCCCCAGACGTGGGGAGAGCGCCAGGAAACGTCTGAAAGGTGCACACTGGGAGGCACAGGGCACCAGTGCACACCTGGAATGGGCTCCACAGCCTCTGGCGAGGGCCCGCTGCTCCCGTCAGCCTCACCCCAGGTGTCCCTGCCCAGGGTGTCCCCCTTTCCTGGCGCCCACCATCACCCACGGGTGCCGCAGTGCCCAGCTTGTCAGCCCGTCCTGCTCACACTTAAGCACAGGCTTAAATTCAAGCACAGGCTTAATTTTAAGCACATGAAATGTCCACTGATCTCCAAAGGATTATTTGTGGGCTCAGCTGTACACACCAGGGGCTCAGCAGGCGCAGGGCTGGGATGCTCAGTGTCACCTCCAGGGACAAAAGGCAGAGACAAACCCCACAAAGGGGGTGTGACCAAAGGGCAGAGGGGCCCATCCAGCTGAGCACAGGCACAGTCACTGAAGTTGAACACCAAGCTGGTCCAAAGCTCCTCACAAAGGCCAAGAACACCATGGGCACTGCAGACCATCTTCTACTCAAACACACCTGCATGTTTTCCAATGCTTGCCTTGATTCTCTTAGGAAAAATCCCACAACCATCTATTAATGGTCACTTACAGAGAAGAGCTTGAGTTGGGTTTTCTGGTAGCATGCAATAATTGAAGGCAATCCCAAAACAGGAGCAAGTTTTCCTAGTCTGGTCTTGCAATATGTTTCAAACCTTTTCATTTTAAAGTATCTGTGGAACCCTCATTCTGCCTTTCCCCATCAGTTTGATGCACACATTTCTGCAGAGAGTGACGCTGCTCTGTGGGTGCTGTCCATGTTTCATTACCTGGTGTCCCCTCCACGGACAGGGAGGTCAGAAATGACCACCCACAAAGCTTGGCTAGCAGCTCTGGCCAAGGGGCAGAGAAGGACACCCCAAATCCAGCTGAGTGGCACTGGGGTCACACCTAAGCAAGGGCCTTTTCCTGCCCTCCAGTGTGGCACAGACACTGCCACAGCCTCACCATCCCACCTCCAGCCCCTGATTCCACCCCAGCCAGGAGGAGCCTCTGAAAGCCAGAGCACGGCCCAGCTCAGCTGAGAGCCTCCAGCTGCCATCTGGACGGATCACAGGATTTTTTTCCATGCAAATATGAAAGAGGGGGTGGGGGAAGGCTGAGGAGAAACGAGGCTGCAAAATGAATTCAGCATCAATTATTCTAAAATATGCGTGTTAATATGGGAAGGGCTCCATGGCTGCATCCATCTCCACTTCTGTTCATTCTGAGCAGCAAAATGTGACCCGGGAAGATGACAGCATCTCGCGTCTCACTTACACAAACACAAGCCGGGCAAGGGGGGATATTAAAACGGGAGACAATGCTGCATATTAAAATGCCACAGATGGAGCTTTCTGCAGCCTTTGCAGTCTGCCTCGGAGATTATTGCTGGGCCATATTGTATTAAAAAATGGGGGGTGGGTGTGTTATTTATTTAATTTTTAAACAAATTCCATCTCCTACTCATGCCGGATGGATAAAGTGAGCTCTTGAGCTCCAGCCAGCTTTGCCGGCAAACCCACATGAAAAATGCATTTTCATTAATACAAACTGTTTGCAGTAGGTAAATTAATTCTGGAAATGGTTTTCATACATGGCAAATTATACGTTCAGTGAAAACAGTGGATGACACTCCACAGTCCTAATAAAGGCCCCGTGCTCCCTTTAATGAAGTGGGATTGCCAGGTAAAGGTGGCGGGTTGGAACAATTAAACAAACAAACAAGTCAACAGGCGAATAAAAGCTGAGGGGGTTTGGAGGTTTTCAGGCTGCTGCAGCCATCCCAGGCTGGAGTTTCCCAGAGAGGAGGAAGAGATGAAGGAGCAGCCCCAGGTCCCTTCCCATCACCCATGTGAGGGCTGAGGGTCCCAGCAAGGGAGGTGCTGTGAATTCCCAGAGCACAGAGGTGACAAGCACAGCACGGCCGGCCGAGGAGCCAGGAAAAGCCCTGCCAACCGTCCACCACCTCCCAGACGGGCACGAGCCCAGGGATCAAGCTCTCTCCTCACAAGTTTCCCTTCTGCTCTCAAACCTTTTAATGTCTCCTTTAGCAGTCCCGTTCCCGGGCGCCCGCTGACGGCGAGGGAAGCGCTCTATAATTGATGAAGTGACGCTGTGTCACGGCCCAGCCCCAGCCAGGAGACATCTGTTCCGCACGTAGCCTCGCTCAGGTGCTGTCACGCTGCATTTACCGCAGCGGATCGCAGCCCGCCTGCCCGTGCTAATGTGGGGCCGGCCCTCGGCCCTCACACCCACGGCTCGGGGTGTCAGGACCTGGAAAAGTTGCACTGGAGGTGTTCTCCAGCCTTTTCTGCCTTATTTCTACAAATTTTCTTCAGCTGCACCAAGCCTGTGCCCGGCGGCCAAAGCCGCAGGGCGCTTGTGGTGACGGCAGCGCCGTGCCCGCCCTCGTTGTGCCCTTCCAGCAGCACCCTTGCACCTTCCCTGGCAAGGTCCTGCTCAGCCAACTGCCTTCCCCTCCAAATTCCAACTCTTAAAACCTTGAGCCAAACAGAAAGCAGGCACAACACCTTGGAAGTGAAGGAACTTAGAGTGATGTGAAGAACAGAGCAAATCTCCATCCCTGCATTTGTCACGGGGAACCGAACGCCACGGAAGGAGGGGGCAGCATTTCATAACAGCCTGCCACGTTAGAAAACAAAGAGTGATAAAGAATCTTTTAGTCACCTCTTAATTACATATTCCGGGTGCATTAAGAAAGGAGAAACGTATCTCAGGTCACTGCCTGTCACCGCGACAAAGGCCCGTGATGAGTTCTGTATTCAAAATATTTGCACTAATTATCGGCACAGCTCCCCTTTGAAAGCGCTCGGAGGGAAGGCTGGTGTTTCACCCGAGGGAATCAGCTCGCAGCCTGCGCTGCTTTCACTGCACTACACATAAATATACTCGTGCACGGGTATATTTTTACCACCGTGCCCGGCTATGTATCCATGGAGAAAAACCTATAAATGCCTAATGCTCGTCTTGTGGGGCTGGGGAGTGGGAGCAGCACAAGGGGGGCTCCGTTCCTCTCTCCTGCAGATGCTGGCTGAGCCACGATGGCCTCTGCTGGGCTTCCAAAGGTGGGAGCAGAGACTCTCACCCCCAGGCGATGGCTCCAGCCACGGCTTGGTCAAATGGAAAACAACCCTCTGCCAATGCAAATGCCCAGGGAAGGAGAGAAACGTGCTGAATGCAAATGGGACTGACCTTTAATTAGTGCATAAAGAGGCACAAAGCGGGGGGAAAAGCCACCAGAACTTCCCTAGGCACCTTCCCTTTCCCAAGCACAGCAGGAATCGCTGCGTCCCCACGCCAGTGACTCTGACTAATTTTCCAGGCAGGAGCTGCCACAGAACATCCTCCCCCTCTCTGCCTGCTCTGCTGCTGAACCGATGTCCCAGGAGGGCCAGGAGGAGGGTGAGGGACAGGCAGACACAGGTCCCAGGCTCCACCACGGGTGCCTGCAGGATCTTGTTGCAGCAAATTGGGCTCGGCCTCTTCTCCCAGGCAGCTACTGACAGCACAAGAAGACACGGCCCCAGTACACACCAGAGGAGGTTCAGGTTGGACATTAAGAAGAGTTAAAGGGTTGTTAAGAATTGGAAAGGGCTGCCCAGGGAGGTTTGGAGTCGCCATCCCTGGAGGTGTCCAAGGAAGGCCTGGATGTGGCACTCAGAGCTCTGGGCTGGGGACAGGGTGGGGATCAGGCACAGCTTGGCCTCAATCTTGGAGGTCTTTTCCAAACAAAATGATTTGGTGATCCTGCTGTGAGGCGAGAGAAAGGCCACAGGCATCCAGCATGTGCTGTTTGCCCCCACATCACCCCTGCCACCCAGCAGGACACAGCACAGCTCCTGCCTCTGGATATCTGCCCCGTTTGACACAAACTGACCCGCACTGAAAGCCGAGCGGAGCAACCCCCGAGAGCCCTGCAGCTGCTTGTGGCCACCAGCATCCTCACCCCCACCTCTGGATCACGATTTGGTGTCATTCTCATGGAATTTCACATTATTTCCCTGTTTGTTGCCATCCAACAGCCCACAGAGCCTTCCCGGAGCGCTCGGTCCAACCCGGCCATACACCACGGAGCAGCTCCTTCTCCTCAGCCAGCATTTAATCTGAGTGGACAGCAGCAAAACCAAGTAGATATAAATGGGGCAAGGAGAAAATAGCACGCTTCAGGTTCCTCCGGGGAGCACACGGGGCCAGGAGACTTATTAATAAATTCTTCTTTGTTCTGTATTGTCTGTGATAAATAGCCGCACTCAGCATCAATAACCGCAAACATCCTTGGGAAAGAGAGACATGCAGGAACCCATCACGCTGCTCAGAGCAGAGAATGGATTCAATTTTGGGTCTGAAGGCAAATTTCACAGCTCTAAACAAAATTATCTGAGGGGGCTGCTGTGGCCACACATGCAATAAATGTAAGGTTATGGCTACTGAAGCAGCAGAACGTCTCCCAAGAGTTGTAATGCCTTAAGTGAGAGGATAAGAAAGAATAGCCCCCTTCAGGAGGGTGCCTTTGGAAAAATAACATTTATGTTTCTGAATCAAAAGTGTTTTTATTAAGGGAGCACAACACTTCTGGAATGTTATTGCCCTAGAGATTACTCAAACTCCCACCCCTTTGCTGGCATCCAAAAGTAAATTTCCACGAGATTTTAAACACTGCTGAGACCTCAATAATTTGGGAGTAGGAGGGAAAAGAGAGCAGTAGCAAGAGACATTCCTAATGGTGAAGACATGAAAAACGCAGCTTTATTTTTTGATGATTGCATTAGATTTTTTTTTATCACAGAGATGAAAAATGAGCAGCTACCACCTCCTAATTCACTGCCTGGGGACTGGATTCCTCTCTCCTGCCATTTGAGGAGAGGCACTGGAAGCAGCACTGAGCAGGAAATGCGTTATACTGGGGAAGAGCCTGTTCCATTGTGGAAAAATAACGGAAAAATAACAACCTGGTGTAAAGTGCGTGCACTGAGGGCAGGAGAAGGCGCAGGACTATGCTCAGAATGTAGAACGATAGAATTGTTAAGGTTGGAAAATCCATCTCAGGCCATCTGGAATAACCCAGCACTGCCAAGCCCAGCACAAACTGCGTCCCCAAGTGCCACATCTTTTAAACACTCCCAGGCATGGTGACTCCAGCACCGCCCCGGGCAGCTGTGCCAGCACCTGACTGTTGCTGCTTTTCTGTTATTCGTGGGATTTGTGGAAGCAGGCAGGGAAGTCAGGCAGAGAGGCTCCAAGATGGCGAAGAAGAGAGATTTATTTACAAGAACTTATTTTTATATACACTAATAAACTAGTAACCATTGGCCAAAGACAATCCACCCCCTAAAACCATTGGTCAAGGCTTGTACAACATCTAACACAAAACACAGAGATTAAGAAAGTACATGAAGTACAGTTTATCTATATTCTCCATGAGAGAGAAAGGAAAATTCTAAAACAGTGTAACTACACCTGACAACCTTTTTGATGGAGAAATATCCCATCTAAACCTACTCTGGCACAATCTGAGGCCATTTCCTCTTGTCCTGCCTCTTGTCCTGACCCACATGTGGCTGCGGTTGTGGAGAGTGAGGAGGTTCCCCTCGGGCTGGTCAGCACCGCGGACAGCGCCCGGCCTGCCCGGGGACCCCCTCCTGTCCACAGCCCTTAAAAACCAGGCTTTTGGCTTTTTCACTTAATTCGTTTGGGCTTATTTCTTTCCAAGAGGGCGAGGAGCGGGTACTTGGTGCCCTGAACTCCCCGCACGCCGTGGGCTCCGAGCGTGCCAAGGCGGCACAGGAAGGATTCAGCTCCTCATCCCTCCCTCGCCGCAGAAACCTTTCAGCTGGCAGAGTGTGTTCCCACCCACGGAGCTGGTGACTTCCCCGGGAAGCTCCGAGGAGTAGGCAGTGCCATCCAGGGTGGCCCGGGGAAGCGTACAACCACCCGGAACACGCACGTGGATGTGAGAAGACACGATCCGTACTCCGCATTTTCCCGAACGGCTTCTCCCCTGAGATGTCACCAGGATACAGGCAAAGAGAGAAGAAATGGTTTGAAACCAGAACAGGGTCAATTTAGAGATGTAAGGAAGACTTTTTTGCAATCAGGGCGGTGAAACACTGGCACCCAAAGAGGTGGCAGATGCCCCATCCCTGCAAACATTTAAGGTCAGATTGGACAGGGCTCGGAGCAACCTGGCCTGGTTGAAGATGTCCCTGCTCATTGCAGTGGGCTGGACTAAATGCCCTTTAAATGTCTCTTCCAAGTGAAACAGTTCTTTGATTCCAAAAGCCCACCAATGGCCACAAGCCCCAGGCCAGCTTTGCACCTGCAGGTACAGGAGACCTTCCCTCCTGCCACTTGGCCGAGTCTGTGCAGGCACCTGGGATTACTGGCCCGGTGTGACCATATCAGCTCTTTTCCAACAACATTAAAAGCTCAGCACTGCTGTTAATGCTCCCTTTGGGCAACACGAGCAAGTTCCAGGCTGCTGCCACAGAAGTGAACGTGTCTGGCTGAATTTTAACCCGACTGAAAGGCACAGGTGCTCAAGGAAGCAATTTGCACGGCAGCCTTGCATCAGGGCATCCCCCTTTTCTCTCTTGTTAATCCTCTGCTCCGTAACCACCTTTTTTCCCCTCATGCTTTCACTTGGAGCACCACGAGTTTGAAAGGATAAAGTACATTAAGAGTTTTAATGCTGAGGAAGATATCAGCCTGACATTTTAATAACACTAATGCTCTGGAATTTGCAGCATTATCATTGTAGTGCATATCTCAACACCACTGCGGTTCATACAAGCTCTACACCACATTAAACTCCACCAGCAAAGAAATTAGCCCCCTCTACGCTGCCTGAGACAATGATTTTCTAGCACCATGTGCAGAGACATCCCAGGGATTACCACCTTCTCTCCCATCAGATCACTGCTCCTCACCCTCTGCCTCCCAAAGAGCTGAGCTGTGACAACTATCGCAATGATGCGGAGATACAAACGCTGCTCCTAACAGGATTTTTTTGTCTCAGCACAAAGCCAAGCCCTCTCAAACGCCAGCTTCCCAGCCTGCACCTTGCAGAATCATTCCCAATCCTTTGCTTCTACATCCCACAGTTCCATTCAGCATTACCCGATTTGCTTGGTCCTTTGCCTGTGTCAAGCCTGAAATTCATCCTAAATTCATGCAGTGCACGCAAACCACGAGGATAGGATGCAGTTTGGATGACGCAGCGAGGGACAGAGGAATGGGAGGGACTCTCTTAAAAACAAAGAGGACCATTCTCGTCCACAGAAATGGGGTGGAAAGAGACGGACACCAATGAGCTCTGCTGAGGGACGGCCACTCTGGTGCCCACCACAGCTGCACAACGGGCCTGGATGACTGCGGGAAATTCTGGGAGCTCAGGGAAAGGCAGCAGCTGCTCCATCCCTGCGTGTCCTGAGTCCCTGAGGCAGCAGCACCCACAGCTTCACCCTCCCCCTGCTCTCACACCTTCTGTCCAGCCAGAGGAGCAGCTAAAACCACATAAATCCAGCAGCAGAGACCAACAGTGAAGGGAAATACCCGGGTTCTGCACCGAAACATCCCCCACCTGCACCGTCTGCTGCCTCTGCTCCAGACACCAGGAAAGCTCTGGCCATGAAACACCCGCTCAAGCCCTGGTTCAGATTCCTCAGAGGAAACCAAATCCTGGCACTTTCTGCCCTGCTTTTATGTCTGAGTACAAAAACCCCTAAACGGGCTACAAGCATCAATCAAATTTGATGTAAAAATGTAGATGCCTTAAAAAGTTACAAGCCCACAAATCTGTAAAAAAAAATGCAGCTAAAATGCAGCCAAAGCCCAGGCGTTTTGGAAAGTTCAGACCTAGTGATGGGAGGGCAGAAACTGCTTCCTCTGCTGGCTTTTTGAAACACGCACACACTGTTCTGCAAAGCCTAATGGCAACAGGCACCAGGGGACGTTTCTGGCTTCCAAACCCCTCTCCTGTGCATGCAGCCCACACACTGGGACTGGGCTTAATGAGCAGGAATTCTGAAAGCCGACTTCGACAGAGGCTAAAAACGAGCTTAAGTTTCATGTGCAAAGTCAAATGCAAAAGTAAGTAAGTGGCAGGAAGCCCGAAGAGTAAATGAGACTGTTACATCTTGTGTCTAATGAGTGACACCAGGTAACGCTGGCAAATTGCTCACCTAGAGACAGCATCAGTGAATTTCTGATGGATGAACAAGCCTTTTTTTTCCCCTCATCAGCGCACATCACAGTGAATGATGGAGCATGTTTTCCTGATGGTGCTGGAGATTGTCACAATCATTTGCTAAATCCGATTCTGCCGGTAACACAGTAGCAGGAGAGCAAAGCGGCGCTAAGTCAAATCCGCAGCTGGCATAAGCCAGGAAAGCTCCCCAGGGGTCAGCCAAAACCAGCTGAGGGGCTCCCACCCTTGGCTTCCCACAGACAGCATCCCGAGGATAATCAAGGTGCACGAGATGGGGAGACAGAACAAATGGGCAACGTGAAAGCCCCAACGAGGCTCAGAGAGAGAGACGGTTCCGCACGGGAGAGCAAGCAGATCGTGGCCAATCCGCAGCCAGAATGAGGTGAAAAGTGCAACGTTTTGTGGGTGCTTCACCCAAAACAGGCCCTGAAAGCGCAGTCATGTCCGGCCCTGGCACGGCCCCTGCCCGGTGTGGCAGGGCCAGGCAGGCAGCGCTGCCCGTCACGTGGGGAAGCCTCACGGCTGAGCTGCGATGCGTAAAAGGATTTACAGATGTAAAGCCACATCTCGATAACGCTTGGAACAAATCCCTGACATTCTTCACACAGCTCTGCACTAACAGGTTAGGCTCTAGCAGAGTGGAAACGGCAGCTCCCCGCTATTTCCATGTCTCCATCCCCATTAACTGTTTGAAGCCTTCTCCCCTCGGAAGCAAGGTGGAGCTGGCTCGGTGGAGGCAGGACTCTCCGTGCTGACAATTATTCTCCATTCAGGACTAGCCATTTGCATGCAGTTCATTTGTGATGCAGAAAAGCTTGAACCTGTCATTATTGCTTGGCATCAGTACAGCGCTGTGAAAAGACACCGCTCGGAACATGCGCACAGCGCTGCACCCTATTTTCTTTAATCTAGGCTAAAATGACAATGAGGAAAAGCAGGAGGGAGGGAGGGAGGAAGGCGAGAATGGGGAGAGCATCTTTTGCACAAACAGGAGTGATTCTCTGATGAGCCAGCACAGGTATTGCACGCAGAGCTCCAGAGGTTTGTCCGGGCATGGTCCTGGCCAAGCTGAAAGCGTGGGGCTTCCCCAGTGCTGGGACATGCAGGTGACATTGGTGTGCTCCCCTCTGCACAGCCACAATCTGCTCAGCAGGACTGTCCCCAGAAAGGCTCCAGGAGCCACCATTTTGCTGTACAAGGCACTCTGGCCAAGCAGGAGATGCCCACGGGTCCTCCCCAACACATGCCCGGCACAGCCTCCCCTCTGCTGCCCCAAGCACGGCAAGATGGGCACGGCAGTCAAGGCAGGGGAGCAGATGGAAAGCAAAACCCCTTGAAAGCTCTGATCCCCATGGCTATTTCCTGTCTCTTCCCAACGAGCAGGGACACAACGCTTCCTCTCCAAGGCCACGCTGCTGCAGTGCACAGGGAGGGGGCAGTGCCCTCCTTTGCCGAGAGGAGGGCTGCCAGGGAACAGGGATGGAACGGCTGACACTCTGGAGAGGCCTGGGGGACGGGGGGGACACTGCCAGCTCCCAGCCCCTTCATCAGCAAACGCTGCGGGCGCCCCCACGTATGCTGATATTTGTGGCCATCTGTGTTCCGGACGGTGCCAGCGCCCAGCCCCTCAACACCTCCCCTCTCCCCGATCCAGCACCCGACACCAGGCACAAAAGCACAAAAAATCCCAGCCTTGGCAGACGTGGACCAGCCCGAATGGTCAAAGATCAGCCCAAGCCCTGCCTGTAGCCAAGGCTTTAACAGCTCTGTCAGAACGTCTGTCAGGAACTGTTCTCGCTCCGCAGCGTCTCCCTGTCATGTCAACATCCAATTGCTTTTGGCTAACAACTCGACCTCCGTGACTGCTTGTGGCGAGACACTCCAGATCCCCACCACAAGTGCCGCGGGAAAGCATTTCCCGGTGCCAGCACTGGCCTGGAAACGCTCCTGTCCGTGCTGAGCCCGTGCTGCCTCACCGGAGCAGACCTCTCCGCCCCCAGCCCAGCCCACTCGGCGAGGAGGCAGCGCCGCGATGCGCAGGTGATTTAGGAGCCCAGATCCCATTACGATTCATTGCCAGCAGGGAATCCAACTCCCTTGTTACCTTTCAAATGAGCAGAGCTACACATGAATATTAAACACCACCGCGTTCTAGTCCCAGGGAAAAAAAGCCAGTCTTTGAGAATCCCTCATTAAGATGCACTGGACGCCTTGCACAGGGAGCCCGAGAGCCAATTAAGCAGGGCTGTAACAACCTTAAAACAAAGCTGTGTGGCTCATTGGGTTCCAAGCCTTCGGCGGAGCTGGTGCGGGTGCTCTCCCTGCAGTGCCCTGGATGCTCCCAGACCTGCTCCCAGTCCGTCCCAGAACGTCACAGCACTACCAGAGCTGTCAGCAGGAGCCACTCGCTGCCTCCCTCCCTGCCGGGGATGAGGCTCTTCCCAAACCCATCCCCATTCTCGCCAGCTCCTCGCCTCCCTGCTCTGTTTCCAGCACCTTCAGCAAAGTTTATTTGCTGACTTTCAAACCCCTTTATTGCCACGCTGCATCAAGCTAACAGGATCAGACAAGCCTGATGTGTCTCCTGACTTTGGAGGGACAATCTCCTCACTCTGCACCTCACCCTCATCCTCCCTGCCCCTGCCTAACCCCTTCTGCCAGTGCCAGCACCCCCTGCTCAAAATCAGTTTCTATATTTCAGGTACAAAGGTTGTTTTGCTTGAAAAATGAAGCTGCCCTTCACAGAGGTAATAGAGAGATCAATACTAGTTACATCGAGTTTCCTCGTGAAAAAAAAGGAAGTGCTGGCATTTTTCTCCTCCTGATCCAGCCAAGTGGGCTGAGCCTGCATCCCAGACCAGGTGGGTGCTCTACCAGAAAGCCCTGGCCCCCACAGACCTTGGGAGTGGCTCCTCAAGGTCCCCTCTCCCTGCCAGTGACAGGAGGGGGCGGCGGGAAATGGAAGAGAAAATTGTGGATATAATTTATGATGCCTCATTAATTTGACAAATGCTGCTTCATGCGTGCTCTCCGTCAGCCCGTCACTGTCCCAGAAGCCACTAGATCAGCAGCTACTTCAGATGGAAAATCTACCTGCAAACCCTGCTGTTTAGAGGATGGATTAATTGCCACTGATCCTCACGTGGCAGCTGGAGCTGTCCTGGATGGTGGCTGCTGCTCCTGCCCCAGGGCTGGGACCCTGGCACGGAGGAGAGCGACTCCAGCAAGGGATGCGAAGGGAGATGGGGAAGGCAAGTGTCACAAACAGCTCTCAGAGAAAGCATTTGACCAGCTGTAATAGCTCCTTACCGAGGCTTTTGTGTAGAAGCAATCCCATAGGAAATATTTCTTTGCCAAAATGAAGCTTTTGTGGAAACTTCTCATTTCAGTCACGCACTGAATTCAATTTTGTCTCCATTTGAGAGAAAGTTTCCTTTCTTCAAACCTCTCCTGCCCACAGACTGCTTGTTTCTCTGCTGGAAGAGCAGTGGGATGGAAAGGGAAAAAGACGCTGGGATCAGGTGGATCCTGCCCCATACACGCCTTCAGCTTCCCCCTTCCCTGGGAGGATTCCATCAGCTCCCCCCCAGCGATATCCTGAGCAGAAGCACTGGGAGATGCAGGAGGCACCTGGAATGGAACTGGTCAATCCTTCCAAAGCCAGGCAGCTCCAGCTGAAATCCTGCTGAGCCACAGGGAGCTTGTACCCACACGAACGGGCGCCCAGGATTTGAATCCCACAAGGAAAACAGGAAGAGGAGGCTGGAGAAGATGTATGTGCATGAGGCACCGTTAGCACAACTCCACTCACTCCGTGTTAAATAACTCTTCCAGGGCATGAGTTAAATGGCAGCACAGAGCAATCAGGGGACAATAAATCCCTGGTTATAAATTCCGGCACTAGACTGTGAGATGAAAATCATCATCGCTGACCGGCCACAACTGGTCCTGGCTCGGGGAGCAGGAGGTTGGGGAGCAGGACAGCAGGGAGGGATGTCTGCTCCACCGAGAGCCCTCCAGCCCCACTCGCCCTCCCCAGAGGCTGCTGCTCACTTTGTGCCCCACTCAAAGACCCCAGAGGCTGCTGCTCACTTTGTGTCCCACTCAAAGACCCCCAGAGGCTGCTGCTCACTTTGTGCCCCACTCAAAGACCCCCAGACATCCCCAGCTGCTCCCCAGGGTGGTTTCAGCACAAACAGGGAGTGAAGTTCTCCTCAGCCCCACAGCACAGAGACTGAATTCCCTTTCCAACACCACAGCTCCTGAGGTCTCCTCCTGGCCACGGCCTTCTCCTCTCATCCCTGCACAACCACCAGCCAAGAAGACACTGCATTCCCAGGGGGCTTCCAGGAGAGGGAGGGATACGAGGTGTCACCGATTTACCTCGCTGCATCTGAGCTCTGCCTGCTGCAGCAGTTATTTCCTGCAAATATATTGCACTGTGGGATGCCTGCGATATTTTATAAAGTTAATAACTTTTTTTTAATTGGATGAGTTTATAGAATCGTGTGAGCAATTAACAATAATTACGTTTAAGACACTTAAATTCCAGGATGCACCACAAACACTGGAATATTAAGCTATAAAAACCCTCGATTGTACATTCAAATTACATTAAGGGTCTGTTGGAAGGAATACACTCTCAAGTTTCAAGAGCCCCACTCTGTTCTGTTTATACAATGAGGTTACATCAGATGTTGCAGCAGCAGCCCTGTACCCATCCTCATTCAAAGCTTGGGCACCGCGTGGATTCCCGGACATGCTGGGCATGGATAACGCTGCCCAGCAGCCCTGCAAACTCCGTGTGGTGAGCACCAGGATCCAGGGAAAGCATCCCCTCGGTCTCAGCCACAGCACCAGCACCGCTCCGGGAAGGGAGTTGGACCAGTGCTTATTTCATTTTAATCACCAGGTGCCAAACTAAATTATTGATGTCGGTTCTCAGTGACAGGTAAGGCATTTTATCACCGCGCCTTTAATAATGCAGGAGTCATGATCCTCGGCGCTCAAATGTCAGGCAATTCTCAGGTTGCCCTCGCCACGCCGACAGCGTTTCCCCATCCTGCCCGTCCTCGCTCCCCACCCGCGCCCATCTGCTCCCTGCCAGACGGCACCCGCAGCACCCTGGCCACGCTGCCTCCCTGTGGGACCATCCCCGCTGGATCAGGAGCCTGGCTGGCGGGAGAGACAGCCGGAATGCGCCCAGTGGGAGAAGGGATGAGCAGAGCTTGGCTCATCCGAACACCGACCCCGAATGCCTCCTTGCGGAAGGGAAAGCCCCACCGAGGAGGGCACCCACACCTTCCCCGTGCCCCACGCTGCGAACGGAGCCGTTTCACACACCCTGGCCACCAAGAGGGACGGGTCCAGAGCCACCAAGGCTTCAGGCTGAGGAACAATAGCTGGCTAATGTCTCCATTTTGAGCCGTGCACATGCAGCTGGTGCCTGCCTCCGGGAGGGAAAGGGCCTTCCCCGAGCCGGCAGTGGGAGGGATTCTGTGGGAAGCAGGGTGAGCTCAGGAAGGAGAATAGCAAAGATCTGGACATGGGCAGCACCCCAGAGGAGATGAGCTCTACTGGCAGGGGCAGCTCAGGAACCCGGGGTGGGAGAGCCCACCCAAGACAGGCTCTGATGGGGCTCAGAGGGCGAGTTCCCATGAACAGCAGAGCCAGCAGCCAAGCCCAGGGGACACAAAGCAAGGGGGATGACAGAACCGGCGCCAAGGATGAGGGGACACTGCCAGCAGGTGCCGTGCCAGGTGCAGGTGGCTCCTGTGAGGGTCAGGGGCTGGCTGAGCAGAAGTGGCCAGCACCCTGCCCTGCCCCCAGACCCTCGCCGCACCCAGCACGGGTTTGCTCCAGCCTTTGTGTTCCAACAGAACAGCCTGACATTTATAGGGGGAAGTTTTATTCCTGCTGTAAATAACCTCTAATAGTGTAGGTCATTACACTAATTACAGAAGATAATTAATTTTCCGATTCTTGTTAGGCCGCTGCATATTCCAAGAAGAGCGCAGTTCATTATTTTCCCGTGCAATTATGACCTCCCTCTCCTTCCCCTGCCAGCCCCGCCTTCAGGATTTCAGCACTTTGTCAAGTTGTTTATCATGCAGCCACGGAGCTGTTGTGAAGCTGAGGAGGTGCAGGGGCTCCTCTCTGCCTCCCACCCCACCACAGGACCACGAGAGTGCTGGGTGTGCTGCAGAACCTCCTGTCTGCCTCAAATGAGCCCTCACCGATGCTCCTTGGCCACGACAGGAGGATCCCAGCAGGATCACACGCCCTTCCTACAGCTCCAGCCACGTGCTGGACGCAGGAGCAATGCACAAGGCCACACATCTCCCAGAGCCACGCGGGATTTTCCAGCGGCCGAGGAGGGCACAGCCTCATGGACAGCAGGAAAACCCTGTTCAGTTGCTTGGAAAAGTCCTGTCCAAGAGCCTGACCTGCTGGTGACGATTAATCTGCAGCAGATTGATGACAATTCTCCCAGTGCAGCGCTTGTTACTGAACCCAGCCTGGGAGCAGAGCATCTGCAGGACCTCACTGCCCCACGGGGCTCGGTGGAGGGGCAGCCACCAGCTCCCAGCACAACAAAAACAACCCGGCACCAGCAGCTCTCACAGCTTCATCACCCTCACCGTGCCCAGGACCATAAAACACGGCAGTAAAACACTGAACTGTGCGGGAGCTGTGGGATGCGCTCCCTCGGGGCTCCAGGGGTGACAAGGGAAAAGCAGCTTCTCCTTGGCCAAACACCTACGGACAGACAGCTCTGCTGGAGGAGTGTGCCAGATCCTGGCTGCTCAGCGCTGGAGGCCGCCTGGCTCTCCAGCCACGCTGTAAATCTGGGTATCAGACGGGTTTTAGTGATAATCAATTGTAATAACTAACATGGATCCCTTGACCAGATAAGTGGAATATTATACATCCAGCTGCAATTAGCAGGGGCAGATGGATGGGGCTGAGGCAGCAGCCCAGGTTGTTTTCCCATCCCACAAGCTGCTCGATATCCATTTGTTCCCCCCAGGAATTCACCATCAAAACCCCATGGCTGTCAGGACCTGGCCCACCCTCCACCTTGCCAGGGAGCCAGCAAAGAGAGAGGCTGCCTTCACCTGGCCCAGGTGCCCCCCAGAACTGCTGTGACAGGGCACTGGAGGGGCCTGGGCAGGGCAGCTGATAACACACACACCTGCTGTTAGAGCAGAGAATGAATTTTTAAAAGGCACATAAACCCCTGATGCTTCAAGGCATCAGCTGAGCGCTAAGGAGGATTAGCGGGAAATATCTCCCGTGGAAAGCTTATTCCACATGAATTCCACTGAAGGGATCCTTTCATCTCCCCCTGGAGCATCTCTTCCCCTGGTCTGATGCGCCTTGGCACTTGCTGAGCTCCTGGAAGACACTGGCGGGCGGATGGCTGCCCGCAAAGGTTGACAGCTGTCTCCGTCGTGATGCCGCGTCCTGACTGACGCCGATGTGACAGACAGCGTGACACGGCACAGACAGGACAGTGATCCATCCCCGGCGGGACAGAGCCGTTCCTGGTGGGACAGCGATCCCTGGGACAGGCGGACGCCGTGCCTGGCTCTGGGCAGGTGAGATGGGAGCGTGTTTCGCTCCCCGGCTGAGCGGCACCGTGAGGATCTGCAGCTCAAAACACAGCCCAACTCTGGGTGCTCCCATGGAGCTCCAGGCTGCCCCACCATCTGCTTGGAAAGGGAATAAAACACTGCCCCGGGCATTCCCTGGCAGCTTTTCCTGCCCAGCACCTCTCAGAGCACTCGCCCCTCACTGCTGCACCTGCAAGAAAGCATCAGCTGCCCCTCAGAGCCAGAGGAAGGGAAGGGGTTAAAAGGAATGCCATCTCCCCTCTCCTTTGCCTTGGAAGGAGAGGCACTGAGTGCATTAAAAACTGGGTTAAAAATGGCTCTGCTCTACCTATCTTATCTTCTTTGTACTAAAAGCCCTCAAAGAGCGGCAGGTTTTCACGCAGAATTTTCCCGTCTAATCCCCTTTTGTTAGCTCTGATACTGGCATTGCAATACAAACCTCGTCCGGGCGATTTAGGAGGGATTACATGCCCTCAATCCTACAGCATGTGGGAGAAAAATGTTTCCTCAAATCAAATTTTACACAAACCAGTATTTGAAAATAATCAAAGCGCAAATCCCCGCTGTGGGGATTTCTGGAGGGAGGTAAGTGGGGGGCGGGAGGCGGCAGGAGCTGGTGCCACCAGCACCAAGACACCGTGCCAGGGCACCCTGTGCCCACAGGTCCAGACTGACACCAACTCAGAGCACGCCAAAAAATAACCCTGGACCAGCATCCCGTAGCTGGGGACAGGAGATGCTCAAAGTGAGGGCATGGGGGCTGCTCCTCATCCCCTTCCCGTGCCAGGTGGGTGTCAAGAGGGCACGGAAAACCAGTGCCACTCCAGCCAGGCAATAACTCTGCCTTCTGCATGGCCAAATGTGCTCTCCAGGGCTCTGCACGCGTGTGTTTGGCTCGGCTTTCCCAATGAAATATTGCTGGTGTTGCTCCTGTAATATATATGTCACAGATGCAACCTCATTTTATTGATCTCTCCTAGCTGCCGGGATATCCATAGTGGAATTAATACGTCTGTATCGCCACAAAAAAAAAAAAAAAAAAAAAAAAAAAGGTAAAGCCCATCTGACAGTTTCAATTAAGGAAGCGTGAAAAGCGATTTGCGTAAGAGGCTGGGGCTTGGCGGGGGAGAGCGGGGCGGCCCGCGGGCAGCACGGCTGTACACTCACATCTGGGTAAGTGAAGTGATTTCCTACAGGAAGTGATGGAGGACAGACCCAAGTCGGGGCCGTGGCCGTCTCTGCCTGATGAGCCCCCCGGCCCGCCCCGTGCCCGCTGTGCCACCGTGGCACCCGGCCCGACAGCGCGGCCAGCGCCCCGTGCCCGGGCACAGCACGAGGCCCGAGGGAGGTGCCACAGCCCCCAGACCTCCTGGGATGACCTCCAGGAAAGTTTCATCCAAACCAAGCATCACAAATCAGGGAGTGCAGCCTTTCCTGCAGAGCTCCCTGCAGCCCTCCTTCCAAACCCCTTCCCGGCACCACGCGAGAATCCCCGACAGCCTGGGCGTCCCCATGGGGCAGCCCCTTCGTCCCCATGGGGCAGCCCCTTCATCCCCATGGGGCAGCCCCTTCATCCCCATGGGGCAGCTCCTTCATCCCCATGGAGCAGCCCCTTCATCCCCATGGGGCAGCCTGGGTGTCCCCATGGGGCAGCCCCTTCGCCATGCACTGGGAAAAGGCCGGCAGCCTGCCAGGGGATGCCCAGGTGACAGAGCTCCCCCTCCCCAGGCATTTCAGGAAGGGCAGCAGGGAGTGGGAGGCCCCGGGATCGTGGCACTTGTCAAGCAAAATTATATCCCCACATCCATCGGCCGCTGCCGGCCCGCGAACTGTGAAATATTCATGTTTCTGCCACTCGCAGGAGAGAGTCCCTCCAGTGCTTCCCCTCCTCTCCCCACCGCTTCGGAGCGGAATCAGGGAGGGAAGGAGGCAGGGAGCGCTGCCATAACCGTGCCCTTCACCCCCAGCTGCCACCAGGTCCCAGGTCCTTTTAGGTTTTTCAGCTCCACTCTGAGGAAGAGTGGAAACCTCACAGGAGCGGGGGCTTTGGGGCATCCCCGCCGTACACAGTCCCCTACAAACCCAGATCCCAGCCTCCGGATGCAGAGACACCACAACAGCTCTTTTCTCTCCCTTGCCCCTGATTTGGGACAAAGCTCTTAAGTCCACCATAAAATTAAAAGTCATGTGTGCAGATAAATCAATTAAGACCTTGTTTGCAACACCTACAGCTCAAGTCCCCCCAATCCAGGGTCTGGCCAGCTGTCGGAACATTTGGCTTCTTCTCAGCAGGACACACAACACACGAGCGCTTAAAAGCACTCATCTACCAGAGGAGTAAAGCCCCTTCCTAATCCACTCCCCCGCTGAATGTGGGGCTGCCGGGTGGTCCGCAAAGCCGCCAGCCCCCAGAAGAGGGAAGGACAGCCTGCTGCCCCCGGGAAGGGGAGGAGGAGCAGTGGGAGCTGCTGGGAGCCCCTCTCGTCCAGGCAGGTGCCTTTGAACCCTGCAGTTCCCCCAGCTGCCCCAAGCACATTTGCCTCCAGCCAGCTCCTGCCCAACAGCGCTTTGGCATCTCTGGATGCTGCTCAGAGCATCACAAAGGGCTGAACAGGTCAGCCCAGACACCATGGGCAAAGAGCCAGCCCTGCTCAGCCCCTGGACACAGGGCTGGCCCCCAGGCTGCCAGCGAGAGCCCCCTCGGTACCTGGGAACGCTCATCACTGCTGGCACACAAGGAGAAAGAAAGATGGGGGTGAATTAGAGATCCAGCCTCAGGTGGAACTTGCCGGCTCTCCTCAGGCACAGCAGGTGAAGACCCCCTCCCATTTTCCCTGTACTCCTGCAAAGCAGGGCCGCACACACCAGCACCGAGCTCAGAGCACTTGGGAGCCTTTGGCTTCCACACCCCAAACAGGGCACACACACATGGCCCCTGCAGGCCACCATGCCCCTCGTTAAAGCCTTTGGGTTGTGCCAAAGCACAGCTAAAAGACCCAGGATCACACAGTGTCAGGTGAGACCCCCTGCTCGTGCCAAAGCCAGCCCCACACCTGGGCACTGTAAGAGTGGGGGTCCCAACGTGCCAGCTTTTGGGAATCAGCCTGGAAGCTTGGGCTGCTACACAAACCATGGGCTCCAGACCTGCTGCCTCCGCTCCTTCCTTAAATCCATGATTAAAACACAGCTTTACAGCTTTAACACTTGCAGAGTAAAGCCGATATCCCCTGAATCCGTGGCCGTTCCCTGCGCCCGGGCACACGGCCCCTGGGAGCCCAGTGGCTCCAGCCTTCACAGGGCATTGCTCCCCAGCATCACCGGCACGTTCACACCACTTCACAGCACACCCTAAAAATTCCCTCCGTTTCAACACTTTCCTCTCCTTCCCTTCCCTCAAGTCCCCCACGTGAGGCTTCCTGTGTTGGACTCGAGGGATAAATAAAAAAATGGGGAGAGAAAAAGGTAACACACAAGCACAGAAAATCCCACAACAAAACAAAACAAAACAAAACAAAAAAATCCTCACAACAAACTACGTCCCTCCTGGNACAAAAAAATCCTCACAACAAACTACGTCCCTCCTGGCAAAACCCAGAGCGCCGCTTACACAACATCTTTATTCGCTCCATTATTTATAGGGCAACTGAAACATTTATTCCTACATGGAACTACCCGGTGTGCTGGGGAAGGTAACAATGGAAATCCTCCTGGAAGAGATAACTCCATGGAAATCCTCCTGGAAGAGGTAACTCCATGGAAATCCTCCTGAAAGAGGTAACTCCATGGTGGATCAATAAGCAGGGCAGCAAAATTGCTATTAACTGTGCTTGCTGGGAGCTCTGTCCCGCCCCAGCACTGCCTCTTTCTTCAATCAAGGGGAAGAAATGTTGGCTGAGTAAAATAAACTCCATCCTGAGCAGTGGTATGGAATTAGTTTCAAAGTCAAAGGCATCAGGTTCCAGAACCTCACATCCCAAGCCAGCCAATCCCAGACCCTCAACACTTGTAGGGCCGTGACTCGGAGCTGGTTCATAGGGATGGGATGTCCCTCATATCAAGATTTTCCCATTGAGTTTCCCTTTCCAAAGACATCGGGCCCAACCCACCAGAGAGTGAACCCATCCCAAAGACCAGGAGGAGCCACCAGAGGCTCTTGGCAAAGCCTGGTGGCACTGCCATGCCCTTGTCAGCACAAAGAGCTGCACCCCCTGCCCCTCAAACATCCTTTTGTGGCCGTGGATTTCACAGCACGATGAAGTAATTACTGATGGGTTACGGGCAGGCTGGAGCCCGACTGTCTCAGAGGCTAATAAGGCTAATCGATAGCAGGTCATCAATGGCCCAATCAATCACCTGTGCTAGGAACTATATTCCAAGGAGACCCAAATCCCATTACTCGTGTCTTGGGTCAGACCCCAGCACCGGGTGCCCAAAGGCATGGCCGGATTAAGGGCAGCATAATCTGCTATTCGGGGCACACAGCACACGAGTCTCGTGCCAGAGCTCACAGCTGGGCCTGCCCTGCCTGTGAGGAGCAGAGTTAAAAATGAAATTAAATTAACACAGGCCAGGAGCCAGCTCGGTGCAGGATCGGGGAGGGTTCTGAAAATCAGGGATGTGGGGAGTGGCGCACCTGCAAGAGAGGGCAGCTCTGTCCCTGAAGGACATGGGGCTGTGCCGTGGGGCCAGGCAGCACCAGAGCCGTGTCCCCCAAGTGACAGTCCCTGCTGCACTGCCAGGACACGGGCAAAGGCATCCCCGTGCCCGGGGGCTGTGCCGTCAGCATCCTCAGCAGCCTCCCTCCTTCCGGGTGCCCGCCATGGCCGGCGTCCCAGGACCAGCAGGACACGCCATGCTGGAGGTCTCCCCTGCTTTAATAGGATCTGTCGTCTGGCAATCTAATTTGATCGAGGAAAACTAATGAAAACAGGCCCTGGTCTGCAGCACGGATTAGCCCAATCAGTCCAGAGTGGCTACTTTATTGTTCAGCTCCCTGGCACCAGCTGTGCCTGTGTGCAATCAGCCCTAAGAGCCATCAGGCTGCATCCGCCCCAGCTGCCCCAGCAGCCTCCAGTCCCCAGGCTCCGGCGCAGGGGGTGCTCGGGTGCGGGGCTCTGACACCCAGGCATAAATCGGGCACAAGGACAAACACAGATCCCACTGAGAAGGAAGCATCTCCACCAACACAGGTTGTCATCAGCTTTAGGGGATGTGCCTGGGTTAAAACCAAATCCCATTACTGAGAACAGCGTGTCTGGTGCTAACTGCCTGCGGTGGGAGTGCCCAGGGGTATTAATGGGGTGACGTGGCCCATGACAAGGCTCATCTGTCCCCTCCAGACCCCAGTGTTGGGTCCCCAGGGCTCAGAGACACAGAGCAGCCCCACACACAGCATCACAGAGTCACCCCAGAATGGTCTGGACCTTAAAGAGCGTCCAGCTCCACTCCTATGGGCCATGGGCAGGGACACCTGCCACTACTCCAGGGTGCTCCAAGCCACGTCCAACCTGGCCTGGAACAATTCCCAGGACTGGGGGGGCAGCCACAGCTGCTCTGGGCAGCCTGCGCCAGTGTGTAGACGAAGGGGGTGGAAGAGGACAGGAGAATGAAGAAAAGTGTGGAAAACACCCAGACTGTGGCAGTCCCGAGCCTCCTCGTCTGGGGACCTCCGTGGCAGCATGAGCACAGGTCCTTTGTGGGTCCCTGCTCGGGCTGGCACTCAGGGAGGCACAGAGTGGGAAAACACCTGTACCAGCAGTGCCTGTCTGCTTCTGCCTGCAAACGTTTGCTCACCAGAGCAGACACGGCAGATGCTCAGACCTTCAGCCCCACACGTTCAATCACACGCACTCCGGTGGCGCCAGGAACCGTGCGATGACCAAGGGTTGGGGCATCTGTTTGTGGCCACCGTCCAACGGTGCCACACACCGGGGTCAGGACCACGAGTCCCAGCCCTGTTTTACAGACATGGGCAGAGCAGGGGGGAGTGATGCTGAAAATGACACCAGCACTGTGGGCAGGAGCTCGAGATGTCTCAGCAGCTGTGACACCATAGGACACTGTGGCACTGCCACCTCCGGCAGCACCTGGGGCTGGGGGGAGTCCACAGCAAGGGCCAGGTGTGCTGGCAGCTCAGGGGGGCTTCTCAGCCCCTCTCCAGCCCCAGGCCAGTCCTCTACCCACACATGGGATGCAAACCCAGGACAGCAAAGGGGCGGGAGGTTTTAACGGACAGGGAGAACCACCAAGCGCAAAGTGCTGCCAGAGAAGTGTGAAGCTTTAGGAATTACAGCCCCGAGCCACCTGGGACACGTGTGTATTGACTCAGACCCAAGCCTTTAATAAGGCAGCTAACAGCATTGCTTTTACATTCATCCCTCTTACAAGCTGAACATGCCCAGGACAAGTTCATGTTCCAGCTACAGCGCTCGCCGGGCTCAACCGAGGGATTACCCAGCCTTGTAGCTACAGCTCGCCTCCTCTCCCCTTTCTTCCCTCTCTCTGTTCTGCCTCGGTGTCAGGTCAAGCAGCTCTTCCCTCTCTGTGTTTTGCTGTGTGCTCTGCCTGCAGATCACACACCTGCCCCAGGTGAGATGCTCCTGCCCTCTCCTTTTGCAGCTGCCGAGGAGCGGGGCGCACATCGCTGCTCTTTTCAAGTCATTTTAAAGGATTCACCTAAACATCTCCGTTACTGCCGGATGGGCCAGGAAAGCTCCCCCAAAAACCCCACACCTGCGCTCCAGAGCCACTGGCGCTGCCACTGCCAGCACGGCTCAGCAGATTAATGTATTCGCCACGCCACACAAACGTCTGGTGATGGAAAAGTGATGGCAAAGGGCAGGAGGAGACTTCGCACGGACATTAACAGAGGTTGGAGTACATTAATATTATCGACGGGCTGTCAGCGAGGCTAAAGAGGCTGTGCCAGCCCCGAGCAGGGGATGGAGGAACAGCTGTGGCGTGGGGACACACGACAGAGGCTTGGGGACACACAACACCCAGTGCACTGTCCAGGCTGGGGACCGGGGGTGCTGGGCGGGAGGGGAGCGGTGGCGGCACACAAAGACGGCGGCCTTGGGAGCGGGGCTGCGGGGACACGCGGCAGAGGGGCCGGGGGACAGGGAGGCAGCCGGCGAGTGCCCTGACCCGTGAAGGAGCAGCCCCGGGAAGGCCCCCCGGCCGCCCACATGCTCGCTGTCAGCTCCGCGCAGACCGGGGCCCTGATGCCTTCGCCTCCCCCTGCCTCGCCAGGCTGCCCGCGGGGACGGAGGGCGATGCTCGGGCACAGTGGCACACTCTGGGGAGCACCTCCCCGTGCCCAGTGCCCTGGGGACACGCGGGGGGACACCACATCCGCGTCCTGCTCCGTCCCCGGCAGCCCCAGCTTCAGGCGACGGCTCCGTGCCAGCGGCAGAGCACGGTCCTACAGCAGCACTGAAATACGGCGGTGGGAAGTCCCCTACTGCTCCCTGTGTAGCATTTTATCTTAATAACATTTTATCTTGGATGACAAGCCTGTATAATGTGGTTTAAAAGCCACGGCTACGCTGACACCAGAACAGGGGGAAGGAAAAAAGCTCTTTTCTCCCGTCTAATACATTTGCTGAGGTCACAACTTGTGAACCTCTCGCTGTATCTCGCTCGCCAAGCTGGGAGCTGCTTTGTAGAGCAGCTCAGAGGCAGCGGCGGGAGCTCAGCCCTGCTCCTCCCTCCCGCTCAGGGTTCCGGCTATAAAGGCTCCGGCTCTCGCTTTCCTTTGCCGTTTTGGCTGGGGGAGGTCTTTTCTTCCCCCCTGCTCCGTGCAGTGAGTGCTGGAGGCTTTGAAGGGGGAACTGTGAGGCTTTGCCGCATCCCAAAGCCGGCGGGAGGCTGAGTCCCTTGGAGTGACCTGCCTGTCCCACAGGCTCGGGGCAGCAGGTAAAGCCACCTGCCCCAGCAGCACAGCCCTTGCACGGCCCAGACCACCTCCAGCAGGGCTATCCCACACCACCCTGACCATCCCAGGACCACCACACGGATCAGCGCTCCTGCAGGGGCCAGCCCTCCTGGCCCCAGCCCTGCAGCACCCAAATTTCCCGGGCATGGTGTCCCTGCTGCTGCAGGCACCGCAGCGATGCTGCACAGCACGCTATCATTAGGGAGACAGCTATTCTGGTCTAATTGCCAGTGGTTCACGGCAAACATGGCAGGCTCTGCCTGCTCGGAGCAGAACCGTGTAATCACGCTAAAGACAAAGGATGCCCGAAAGAAAGAGCCAAAACAGACATTAAACCAGAGCAGGGACAGCAGCACACGGCCAGGTTGACTTGGGGAGGGAGAAGACACTGACCCAGCAATGAGGGTTAAGCTCTTCTTGTGAGAGCTAATTTAAGGTCAGGCAAATCCTGCTGACAGATTATTTTTCACCTAAAACGTTCAGATCGGTGGCTTGGCCACCGCAGCGCAGCAGGACCTGGCGAGCAGCTGGAGGAGCTGCTGGAAGTGCCGTGGCCCAGGCTGGAGAACAGGACAGCCCTGACCCTGAACAGACCCCTGCCCCACGCCGGGGTCCCTGTCACACCAACAGCAGCCAGAGCAGCCTTTGCCAAGATCCAGGCAAATCCCACCCTGTGCAGCCACTCTGGTGGTGCCCCAGGAGGGACCGGAGTCTCCCCCCAGCCCAGGCTGTCACTCTGTCACCTCTGCTTTGCTGTGACAGACAGACAAGCCCCAGCTTGCAGGACCATCAATTATTCACACGCACTATTTCTGAATATTGATGTTAAAAGCAAATTCCCAGCTTGCCCCTCGCCTGCATTTCCGACGGGATTTTCATGCCACAAGGACCCACGTTCCCGCAGAGCCATCGGGGGGAGGGACACAGGGAGGGACCTTCGCTGCCACCACCGAGGTCTGCGGGCACCAGGTCTGGGGTCTGCAATGAAGGGTGGGATAAGAAACCCCGGGGTTGGGAATCATCCCGTCCCGCTCCCGAGGGATTCAGCCCAGCTGAAGGAGCAGGGAGGAGGGCTCAGGGAATAAAGGGAGGTGTCTGTCAGAGACAAAAGGAGCTGGCTCTCCCCCTCGCTCGTTCACAAGGAAATATTTGTAAACAAATGCTTCCTGCTTGTGTTTACCCAACTTTAAGAGACTTCAAATGGAAGCCTGCTCCCCACACTGTATCATTACCCTTCATTATTGCAATTTTCCAGGCTTTAGGTGGCTGAAGAGTGAAAACACAGGATAATGCACGGCTCAGAAAGCTGCAGGAAGTTAAACTGGGAGAAAAGCAAGCCCAAGCAACCCGGTGACACCAGACCCGTGCGGTGGGCACTGTCCATGCAGACCCAGCATGGCTCCTGCCTCCCGGGGAGGAGAGGAGGAACGATTCCGGCCTTTGTGCCAGGGGAGAACAGCAAAATGTCACAGCCACAGACACCTGGCCTCACCCAAAACACCAGGATGCTCCAGCTGGATGCGTCTCCCGCCTGGAGCACCTCACCCAAGCCACACAGACCATCCTTACTCCAAAGACCCCTCCTCCCTGGGCATAAAGGCGCTCTGGTGACGGGCTGAGCGTCCATCTCACACAGACAGCTGAGGTTCCACCGGCTCACTTACCATCACTAGGTGCTGGAACAACCAACCCACAGCTGACAAATGCCCACAGGAAAGGAGCACTCTTGAAGCAGGGAAGGGCTCCAAAAAGAAATCTCATTTGTAGATCGTTGCCTTGATATCTCAGCATTTTTCACTTCACAATTCTGTTTTATATAGCCCTGTTTATTGCACTGATATCTCATCCTGCAGATTCATCTCGGATCATCGTTAAGGTTCCTCCCCAGCTTGCAGAGATGCCTCTGCTTATCGTAAAACTCTATGGTGAAATTTCAGATTAATTAAAAGCTGTAAATTGCAAAGCCAGATGCGATAACTCACATCTTCACCTTTCCAAAAAACAACCAAAAAACACCGACCATAAACGAGGAAAATGAGGGAAGTGTGAAAGTCTCGATGGTTCAGCCCAAAGCCACATCATTCCATCCTCACTGTGACCCAGCCAGCGCCGCCACCGAGGGTCCCCGGAGACACCCCGCACGCGGCAGGGAGCGACACGCAAAACCCAGGTGTCCTTCCCCAGTGCCACCACGGTGCCACCACAGCGGGGCCAGCTCAGAGCGCAGGGAGAGGCGCTGCCGTGGAGGGCACCGTGCCAAAGGGTCCCCGGGCAGCAGGGGAGCCCCGCGGGCACCCAAAAATCCATCTGAGCCAGCGCCGCTGTCCCCGGGAGCCGCGGGTCCTGGGGACAGACGCCATCCCCCCCAGGGCCGGGGACGCTGCTCCCCGTGCCCAAGGACACTCACGCAGCCGTGACCGCCATCTGCTCACTGGCAGCACGAGCCAGCTCGGGCTCCGGCGCCGCGGCATCGCCCGAGCACGGGCCTGGGGTCACCCGCTGCTCCTGCCCCGCCAGCCCTGCTCCACACGCGCTCCTGGCGCTCCGCTTACACCCTGAAACACCCTGAGAGGAGCAGGAGGAGCTGTCTCCTCCAATCACCCCCAGCTCCCAGCTGCCCACAGCTCTCCTGCAGGCCGGTTGGGCCGGTGCTGCTCCCGCTGCCCTCAGCCCATCACCACTGCCGGGTGCCCCGGGAGCGGGGCAGGGAGCCGCATCCCTCCCTTCCCGAGCTCCCACTCACTGCAGAGCTCTTAATGCATTTCTTGGCCAAGGGTGAGGAGATTAAACGTTCCGTAGAAGGCGAGCTGACACAAGCTGACAGACCTGAATCTTCTGCACATGCATAAGTGCCAGTCCTCATCACAAGGACGCTCATTTGCCAGCCGCATACCTATCACTTGGGCTGGGAGTCAATCTAAATAAAGCAAATTCACTTGTTCTGAGGGGGAGAGGGAGTCGCTGGGCTGTCATAAGGTTGAACTCAGCTGGCATCATTCTAAAGTGGAAAGGTGCTGCAGGAGCAGAAAGCAGAGGATTTCCAGCCTCCCTGGAGCGAGAGGAAGGGAGTTTTGCTTTGCTTGAAAGCAGCTGAGCCAGGAGAAACCATCAGCCCCAGGCCCAGGCTGTGAGGAGCTGGGCTGTGGAACCACAGAATGCCAGGATCACTGGGGTTAGAAAAGCCCTCTGAGATCATCGAGTCCAACCTGTGACCTATCCCCACCTTGTCACCCACTCAGTGCCACCTCCAGCCCTTCCTCGTTCACCTCCAGGGATGGGGGCTCCAAACCTGCCCGGGCAGCCCCTGCCAAGGCCAGAGGTGAGACAGGAGCAAAGCCTGACTCCTCCTGCTCCCCTGAGCCAGCCCTGCCAGGACACCAAATTTCACCTCATTCCACTCCAACACAGAGCCCAGCCACCCCCGGAGACTCAAAGATCGCTTTGGGTTGGAAGGGGCCTTAAAAATCCTCTTGTTCCACCCCCTGCCATGGGCGGGGACAGCTTCCACCGTCCCAGGTTGCTCCAAGCCCTGTCCAGCACTTCCAGGGATAGAGCATCCACAACTTCCATCCCTCTCCTTTCCTCCTACCCTCCAGCACTTGGTTGCAAGGATTAAGACTCATTTCCAATGAAGTTTTCATTATTTTCTGCTCTCCTTCTTTATTCCCCAACTCATTTGCATTACAAAAAAATTAAACAAAAGCTGCTTTTTTGAATCTCCACTCATTACTCCCATTACATTTGTTAACATCATTATCTTCAGCTGAAGATGGCAACTATTATCAAATGTTGCAGAGCTGCTGCAGACCTCTTGCTATATTACTCTGGAAAATTGCTTTAATGCTTATGCTTTTAGTGGTTTGAAAAAACCAGCTATAGCATTAGAAGCCATAAAGAAGATAAAAAAGTGCATCATTCGATAATACATGCGTTTTTTCCCCTTTACACTGAAATATAAATACACAGTGGTAATGCAAGATGCAAAAGCTCTTCCTCCTCTTCAGCAATCCAACACAGACCCTCTGATCTGGCCCTCACCATCTCTCCAACATTTTTCCTTAAGAAAAGTTATTATAACGAAAGCTGGGATCAAAAGGGAATCATTCTAAAGACAAAATGATTCAATTTTCCCAGATTCTGGCAAAATATTTCTGAAAAAGGAGAAAGGCCCAGGGCGTGGGTGCTGAATCCCCGGGTTCAGCCCAGAAGGAAATCCCCAGGAGCTGCAGGGGAGCGGGACAGGCTGCGGTGCCCGGCAGAGGGAAGGTGGTGAGGAGGGGTCTAACGGCAGGGATAAGCTCAGGGTCCCAATGCCTCCCATTCCAACCGGGAACCGACACTGACAACCCTTGGAGCACTCTGACATCCTCGCTCAGCTTGGCCCAGTTTGCTGGGAGGGCGTTTTCACCGAGAAGAGAGGATCCAAAAAGAGCGAGCGAAACACGAGCGTGCGGAAGCTGGAGAGGCAAAACTTGGCAGGGCAGAGCGGAACTGGGGCTTCCAAATCGCCCTTCCAAGGAAACGATGTGTCCCCAGGGTCACCAGAAAACCAAAATAGAAATTTTTCCCTGTGAGGGCGGTGGGGCCCTGGCACAGGTGCCCAGAGCAGCTGGGGCTGCCCCTGTGTCCCTGGCAGTGCCCAAGGCCAGGCTGGACAGGCTTGGAGCAGCCTGGGATAGTGGAAGGTGTCCCTGTGGACTCTGCTGCCTCTCTCCCAGGCTATTCCAGCTCCAAGGATGTGACAGCACAGCTCAGGAGCTGGGACTGGGCACAAATCCCGCTCCACCGTGGCCAGAGCTGATTTATGGCAGCTGCAGGAGAGGTCAGAGCTCGATAGGCTTTCATCGATCAGTTAATTAAAGCCAAGCAAAACAAACATAATGAACGCAAAAATTTACAGCCCCTGCCCTGGGTTCAGGTGCAGCTGGAGCTCAACCCACCCATCTTCTCTCCTAACAAGCCTGGGCAGGCTGGGATCTTGAGGGAGACCCGGACACTCCTCTGGAGCGGGAAGGATGTGCTGCACTCCTACCTGCAGCACAAATAAAACTCCTAATAATAGCAAACTGCCAAACCTGAGGCAGCACAGAGGTGCCAAACCCCGCCAGAAAGGATCCCAGAGCGTGTCTGTCCCCCAGCACAGGCCCTGGCTCACTCGGAGGGCGGCACGTGAAGCGTGACACCACAATGACCTGCTTTAACCACGCTCCGGTGCCAAACTCACACAGCCCCTGCTGGAAGTTCACGCTTGGTCACACAGCCCACGAGACCCACACAAAGAGATTGAAATTATCACTTTGTTTTCCATCAGGCTTTTGGTGTTGATTTAAGCTGCCCAAACAAATAATTATGGTCTTATCTCCATCACGCAGCAGCATTAGCCACAATTCATCATTTTTAGTTTGTTTCAGGCATTGTGTATATATGGATAAATAAAGAAGGAATGCAGCCATTCCCATTTCATAGGACCTGGCATTGCAAGATGGGCATTTGGTTAAATCTGCTCTTGACTAGAACAAAAATGTAATCTCCAAAGAGCTCTGCAGGAAAGAGAAACACGTGTATGTTTTTAACAGCTTCTAGAAACAAGACCATCAGATCTGCAGAGCTGAGGTGCAGGAACAACGCTCCGAGGGGGCACACAGGGATGTGGTCCACATCCTTCCTCTCCCCACCCTTCCGGTGGAGATCCACCACCAGATTTCCAGCTGCAAACTGGAGCGGGAGCCCTCGGCACCCAGAGCACTGGAGGAGCCAAACCCTGGCTTGCCCGTTGAGCCAGGCCGGAGCTGACTATAACTCACAGGCAATCCCCAGATAAGACACGACAGGTTATGCCAGAGCTCTGCCAAGAAAGATCACGCCGATGATTATGAAGTTAATTCTGGACACCGCGGGCGCGTGTCGTACATCCGCCATACGCAACGGCCACAGCTCCTGTTCAAACGCCGGGACGTGCCAGGATGTCGGATCGATGATCCAACAGCTGAGTGCAGGGAGCAGCGCCGAGCATGTGGCAGCGGCCCAAGGTGCACAGAGAGGTCACCTGGGGAAGGCGGCCATCACCTCCCTGGAAGGAGCTGTGCGCCTTGAGCCCTGACTGGCAGGGGACAGCCCGTGCAGGCGCCCCAGCTGG
Source organism: Pardalotus punctatus (assembly GCA_013400915.1). Classification (NCBI taxonomy): domain Eukaryota; kingdom Metazoa; phylum Chordata; class Aves; order Passeriformes; family Pardalotidae; genus Pardalotus; species Pardalotus punctatus. The sequence continues at coordinate 36,848 of VZTX01005618.1, forward strand.
GCACCTGATCCCCAGCCCTCGCCCAGGGGTGCTTCCCCAGCCCTGCTGCTCGTGAGCGCTCGCGCTGTGGCACAGCTTTGCTCCCGGGATCCGTGCGGGTGTGAAACAAGCTGTAGAAACGTCGGCGCTGCTGGCGCTCAGGAGGCGGCTGTGAAACCTCAGCGCCAAGCGGGGCTGCGGCGCCAGGCTCGGCACCCCGGGCTCGCGGGGCCAGGCTGCACGCAAAGCGCTCGGGCTGCGGGCACGGGGACACGAAATGAGGCGCGGGGGGCTCCTGTGGTGCCAGCCCCAGCCTCTGCTGCCTGCAGCATGCTGCCCCTCCCGGTGCAAAGCAGATCTGGCTGTGGGGAGAAGCAGCACTGACCTGCCAGCCAGGGGCTAGAGCAGGGGCTGGCAAAGGGAAAGCCATGACCAGCACGGAGTTTTCATCTCAGCCAACACCAAAACTCCCCAGGCACGGGGAAACACAGACCTGTCCTTCCTCTAACTCCCCAGGGATGGGAAACACAGACCTGTCCTTCCTCTAACTCCCCAGGGATGGGAAACATCCCAAGCTTCCCCTTGACCAGCACATGGACGAGCTAGATGCCTGCACCATCATTCGCCTCCCCAGCCCCATGACAGCATTTCCAGCCCTCCACAGCGCTAAGCTCCAAGCACCAGGCTGGCTTGGGCAAGAGAAACCACTTCTCCTCAAGCTGAGGCTGCTGTGAAGGGTACCCCTCACTAGGGATGCCTGGCACGGAGGGAAGAGCGGGCACAGCGAGGATGGGGAGGGGCGACAGCACTCAAGCAAAGAGGACCCAGCTGGTTGTGACATGCTCAGCCACAAAAAATTATAGTTTTAAAGCTGCTTTCAGTGGAAAGACCCAGAACAGGCAACGGAGGCTCTGGAAAGGAATATTAAACACTGCAGAAATAAAAGGTATTGCTCAAGAGAAAACATAACAAGGCTGAAACCCAGCGTGGTGCAGCCTTCAGATGAAATGGAGATGAGCTGCGAATGAATTGCTCCCTCTTAAGGGAATCTCTGGATTTTTAAGGAGGGAGGGCACACCCATCCTTCCTGGCCTCTCGAAGGGTGAGGGCGGGATGGGGTCCGGGGATGCTCTCCAGGGCATGGGGGAGCTCCCTGCCTGACCATGCAGCTCCCACTGGGCCCTGCCATCCTCTCCATCCCTGGGAGAGCCAGCCGGGCACCAGCCCTCCCCACGGACAGGCTGCACGCAGAAAACACCAGAGACCAGGAGCCAGAGCAGAGGCTGGGGCCCCCAGAGCACAGCCAGGGGTGGTTAGGTTGGACCAGAGGGTGGTCATGGCCCCGGGGGTGCCAGAGCTCCAGGAGTGTTTGGACAACGCTCCCAGGGATGTGTTGTTGGGATTGTTGGGGGGTCTGTGCAGGGGAAGCACTCAGATGATCCTTGTGGATCCCTTCCAAACCAGGATGTTCCACAATTCTACGATCCCCTGCCCTGCCATACCCCAGCCTCTCCACATGCCCCATTTCCTGGTGACATCTTACACGAGAATCTCAGTTTCCAGTTAAAAATAACACCAGTTTCTAACCCTCGAAGGTGCAGAAAAACGTGACCTCTAAAAATCCAGAAACTGAAAGGCAAAGCAAATGAGTCCCAAATTTGTCTACGCTATAAACGTCAATTTCTTTTTGAAAGAAATGAATGTTTTTGATGAATGTTTTCTTGAATGCCTGCTTTTGGCAGTGCTGCCATCTGTGAAAAATCTCTGCCACGCTCGCTATTAAGATTTCATTTCCAAGAAGAGCTCATGGCTGCTTTAATAAATGGTTAAAAGATTGTCAGGGGTCCAAAGGGCCAGCAGCTTGTTTACCACAAGTGGCTTCTGTCACCAAGAAAAGCACCTTTGACTGATAAGCTTAGAGCCCGCCAGGCCACATGCAGCTTCCTCCCAGCCCTCAACGAGCCACACTTCAAGAAGCACTTTAGCAATGTCGGGCACTTAGGAACCTAATCCCCATCGACTCTGAATGAGATTTACAGTCCTGAATGGCCAGCTCGCTCGGGAGAGGTCCCTGGGTCACGCTGAGCCTTGCAGAGGTTTCACTCCGCATCCCCCAGCCACGGACCAGCCTTTTCACACCATTCATTATCAAAAAGCACAAACCCCCACCACAGGGGGTTCTGGCTCTGCAGCAGCACCAAAACCCTTCAGCAGGGGCTGAGGGCACATCCAGCAGCCCCAGCCTGGTGCTGGGCAGGCCCTGCACACACCAGACCCACCCTTCTGTAGGGCCCACCCTTCTGCAGGGCTGCAGAGCCCACGGTCTGTGGTGTGTCCGTGTCACCACGAAGGGCAGGGACCCGAGGAGCCGTCCCTGAGTGTCAGCACCAGGGCTCCACGGCTTATGAAATGGAGTCCTGAAATGGCTGGTGTATTTGTAGATCCTCTGCGTGACTGAATCAAGAGGAACAATAAGATCTTTTTCCAGATTCGGCAAACATCAGTATAATAAAAAAAATTAATTATATGCTTGAACACATGCACCAGAGCAATGCCCTGTATTTTCTCCTAATTGTTCTCCAAGCCTTGCAGAGCCACATTTAAATAAAAATGAAGCAGTTATTTAAACCGCAATTAAAGATGGAGCAATTTATTTTTAAACTTGAACTATCATCAGCAGAGCACGAGGGGAGGAAGGGGGGCTGCACCGGGACCCCTGGTGCCACGCAGGGCAGATGCCACCGGCCACCAGAGCCACTCTGCTCCACGGAGGAAGGCAAAGGCGCAGAGCAGATGCTCCCAACAGCCCCACAAAGGGGTGCTGGCAGCTTCCTCCCCATCCTGCAGCTGCTCCTCACTGGCACGGACCACAGCAGGGCATCCCTGACCCACAGCCCCGCTGCTGACCCTCGAAGGAAGAGGATTTGGGCTGAACTCGCTGGGAAGGCTTCGCCCTCACTGCACATCAGCATCAGCTCCTCCCCGCCTGCCGGGTGGGATGTTTGGGGAGCATCTGCACCACGGGGCTCCTTTTCTTCCAACCAAGGGCTCCTTTTCTTCCAACCAGGACCCTGTCTCCACAACCCCAGTTTCTCCCCACAAAAACCAATGCTGGGAAGCCCACCCAAGGGGACCCAGCCCTGCCTGTCCCATGCCCGGAGCAGGGAGCACCCTCGACAGCAAGAGGAGGCTGGGGAGGGAGGGAGGGAGGAAGAGCAGCAACCACAACAAAAACCCACCCTCTCTTTTCATAAGACAGCAGAATTTATCAGCCTGCAGCCCTTCACATCTGTCTCCTCATACAAAATGAAAGAGGCTTTGAAAAACAGAGGAGATGAAATAAAGCCGTCTGTGTGAGGAAGCTGGCATCTCTGCCACTGTCACTGTCACCATGGCAGGAATAATGACCGTGATTGTCTCTGCATCTGGGGATGTGCGCGGCTGCACGGCGAGGAGGGGGAGGAGGACGCACACCCACAGCCCCCAGCCCCGTCCGTGAGCCCCCAGCCCCGCTCGGGAGGGGCTGGCCACCACTGGCCACCCTCCCCATGGCACAAGGTGCGCTGACTTCAGCTCTGCCGCTGCTCCTCTCCCTCCCAGCCCAGCGCCGGCCCCCGGGGCAGGTGGCTCAGGCTCACAGAACATGTGGCTCGGGAAGAGGTTTGACCCGTACAGCTCTCACATCACTTGGCTTTGCTGTAGCAATTACTGCCCGGGCAGGCTGCGCTCCCGGGGGAGCCCTGGGCAGCAGGACAGGAGCCAGCAGCGGCTTCTCTCCGCTAGATGACATTTAAATCGAGGTACAAAAGGACACCGACTGGGGCTGGGTGGGGAACCTGAACATGCCAGCAAACCCGTTTCTCAGAGCTGGCTTTGGCATTTTATTGGGATGATTCTCGGGGCTCTCCTGTGCGGAGCCACGAGCTGCACTTTGGTGGGTCCCTTCCACTTCAGGATATTCGATGTTTCTGTTCTCTTCTGGGGTTTTCAAATGGATTTTGGAGCATTCCAAGCCCATCAGGCTGGTAGCAGCCTGCAGAGCACTCCAGGCACAGGGGTCAATCCCAAGAACCGCTCAGGCAAGGTGACCCCCGGCTGATCAGGGGCTGCACCCCCATACAGAGCCCCCCAAGGACCCCGTGCCCAGTGCCCACATTGTCCTGCCCAGCACACAGAGGGCTGATCACAGCCCAGCCTGAGCTGCTCCAGTGCCTCACAGAAGCTCCCGTGGCAGAGGATTTCAGCTCCCTGACAGCAGGAAGGTCTTGAAAATGCACAAAAGCATCAGAATTTAGCAAGTGCCCTGTGAACAGGGAGACAAGAGCACGGCCCTCGTGATTCAGCAAGGACCTGGACGCTCCAGGCCGGGTTCTGCGGGCAGGCAGGAGGGTGCTGGCTTCAGCAAGGTGCACAGGTGGCACCAGGTTTCACCACAGAGCTCAGCTCCACTACGAGCTGCGCCCCACAACCTTCTCTGGGGGCTCAGCACAGGGGGCTCCTCTCGCAGGAATGCACGGCGCACGCTCCAGAGTCTCTGAGCTACTCCAGGGAAGCCCAGACACCTCCAAAGTTCATCAGCCTCAGCCCCCTCCTGCCCAGGTCGCTCCCCTTTGCCCCATGCCACCAGTGGGGTGTCCAGGGGACTTCCCCCTTGTCCCCAGCTTCTAGGCCATTGCCTGAAAAACCTCGATGTGCCGTTCGGAGAGTGACAGGAACACTGTGTCCCAGCATTCAGGGTCACCCTGGCACCCAGGACAGCCAGCAGACTCTGCCTCCATGCATCTCCTCCAGCAGATCTCCTCCTGCTGCTGCTCTCTGCACCCCGCAAAGAGATTTACAGCCCACCTGCCTCCCACGGGATCTCCAGACCCTCAGGCACCCATCCCACCCTCCACTCGCCGTTCATCCCTTCCCCAGGGCACGGCTGCTCCTCAGGGTGGCTGCAGATTCACAGGTGCCCTAAAGGCAGGCCCTGCACAGGCGCCCAGAGCAGCTGGGGCTGCCCCTGGATCCCTGGGAGTGTCCGAGGCCAGGCTGGACATTGGGGCTTGGAGCCACCTGGGCTGGTGGAAGGTGTCCCTGCCGTGGCAGGGCTGGGATGAGATGGACCAAAGTCACTTCTAGCCCAAACCACTCCACGGTTCTGCCATTCCTTTCTCTGCTCTCAGCCAAAGCTCCCCTCTCCTGCAGACGCTGCCACGGCGCAGCAAAAGCCACCGACGGCTCTGGCTCGGGATGGCCTTGGCTCAGCCTCACCAAATCCCCGTTTGGGTCCCGCTGCATGGCTGGGGAGGCTGGGAGCCTGTGGGATCAGGGCCCCAGGAGGTGGCACGGGGACCAGGGAGGGACCCTGGCTCTGGCAGCGCCGGGCTGTTCACAGGCTGCTGTTTACTTGTTGTGGTCCCTGCGTGCGCTGTGTGTGCATGCGTGTGGAGATTGTCTCCAACGTGACTCTGCATTATCAGGGCTATAATGAGTCCTTCTTAAAGTGGATTTGATGGAATAATTATATTCCAAAAAAACCTGCGGGAAAGCGCTCTCCCCTCTTAAAGGGCAGGATCATCAAACGTTCTCGCCACATTATTTGCAGTCACACCTTCTGCTGCATCTGCTCCTTTTAAAATCTCTAACTCCAATCTGATCTGAATATATAAATCTGAATTATCACAGCAAAAGGAGATGTGCTCACACCTTTTTTTATCTGTTGCCATGGCGATTAGATAAAATTCACGCCAAGTCTCTGGGGAAGGATGAAATGATTTCAGACAGAATCTCACCCCACTTGGTGAGAATAACGCCTGGAGCTACTTCCCTCTGTAACAGGTCTGGGCACATGTCGCAGCCAGAGAGGGTGGCAAGGGGTGGGGGGGAAGCCAGGACACCTTTGGAGATCTCGAGGTCGACAGGGGAAAAGGTTCTGCAGCACCCCCAGCCAGGGCAGGACAGCACGACGCTCGCTCCGATCACATCAGGCGGCTCCGCTCAGCCCGTCCCGGGCACGAGTGACAAAACCCAGCTGGAAAGGCCAAGCCTCGGCCAGCCTCGCGGAGCCTCGGGGAGCCGCCCGTGCGGGGATCGCCCCGCGCTCAGCGGGACAGAGCGGGGAGCCTGGCTCCCTCCTGTGCGCCAGGTCACAGCCAGGGACAGCAGGGACACGGCAGCGGGGTGGCCTCGTGCCCGGCACGCTCCAGCTCACGGCCTCCTGCCCTGCACCAGCCGGGCTCATCCCACATTCAGCCGCACAAACCCGAACCGGCCGCCCCAGCAGCTCGTCTCTGCCCCCAAACCCGTCTGCGATGCCAACGCGCAAACAAGGGCAGCCTTTCGCCTCGCCGTGTTTGTTCTGTCCCGGCTTCCAGCTCTTCCCCGCTAACAGGAGCCTGGCGTGCCCCAGAATGAGCCCATTGACACCAGGACAATGCCGAATTATCCGGGTCCTGGCTCTTCTGCCCCCGGGATCATCCCCCCACCGTGCCCCTCGGCACGCAGCACCCGCCTGGAGGGAACACTGCGCCCAGAAACCCCAGAAGCCCCAGAAACCCCAAAAACCCCAGAAATCCCAGAAACCCCAGAAACCCCAGAAATACCAGAAACCCCAAAAACCCCAGAAATCCCAGAAACCCCAGAAATCCCAAAAATCCCAAATTCCCAGAAACCCCAGAAACCCCAGAAACCCCAGAAACCCCAGAAATCCCAGAAACTCCAGAAATCCCAGAAACCCCAGAAACTCCAGAAATCCCAGAAGCCCCAGAAACCCCAGAAATCCCAGAAATCCCAGAAATCCAGCCTCCCGCCTTGTCCTCAGACTGTCCACATCCTGGGGTGGATTACAGCAGGATTTGTGGGCAATTCTGGAGAAAAAAGCCGAACCAGTGGCAAGGTGCAGCAGGGGAAAGTTTTTTGGGGGACTGGACGCATGGAACCACGAGGAATTCAATGCCCTTTCATCACCCACATCGCTCAACAGCCGTCCAGAGGAGTTTAAGGACCCCAGAACCAGCCCTGGGGACATCTGAGGACAGGACAGGACAGGAAGGGCCATTCAGGTCAAATGACGCTCACAGCTGCAGCACCACAAACAGATCAACTCAGGTGGAGATATTTTGGAAACTCCTAAAAGGCTCAACCCACAACGCGCACAAAAACGCGTCTAAAACTTCACAGAACTCGATTTTTTTTTTTTTTTTTTCCAGCTCCATCCTTCTGGCAAGCTTTACGTTTTGCTTTCCAGAGAAAAGGCTTTGTGGATAACCAATGACTAAGTACATCCTCATCCACGCAGCCCTCAGAGGATTTGTATTAGGCTGGTGACAAAGGCAGCACCCTTAGAAACGCTGGTACCTTGACAAGTGCTCTATTTAGATTTTTTTCCAGCACAACCTATCAAGTACACAACACCAAAACAGCAAAGAACAGCTCAGCTCTGGGTTTGCCAGGCTGCCAACGCTCACTGCCCCCAAACCCTGCTGCCCTCGCCAGCCCCAGCGCTGCTTTTCCCATGGCACAGCGGGACAGGCGACATTGGTGTCCAGCAGGGCAAAGCTGGACACAGCTGGGAGCAGCCTGGGTGTGAGTGCATGGGCACACGTGTGCCCTCAGCGCTGCAAAAGCCAAGCAGAGCCCAAATGACCCCTTGGCAGCAGCTGAGGAGGGGCTGGAGTTGCTCAAAGCCCCACTTTGAGGGGTCACCAGTAGCTGCCCATGGTGTTTCTACAAACTGAAGCTGCACAGGCACCCAGGAGTGCCCACACACCTGGGCTCCACACTGCCACCACTGCCACATGCCATAATAATAATAATAATAATAATAAAAATAATAAAACAATGAAAGAAAAGCTGTTTACAACGCTGAGTCCTTGAAGCAGTTTGCAGCAGGATTTTCTCACTCTCACTCCGTGGAGAAGGGGTGAGGGGTGTGCAAAACCCTCTGCTCAGCAGCTGTGATCCCATCCCGCCCCCCAAACACACCAAGAGGCTCCAGGAGCAGCTGAGATTGAGGGGTCACTGTGCCCCAGCCCCGTCCTGCGGTCACAGCCCTGGCCCTCCCGGACGGAGCAGCAGAGCCCTGGCAGCAGGGCTGTGTCTGTGGCAAGGCTGGGAACACGAGGCAAGATTGATTCTGATGCGAGCACCAGCGAGGCAAATGGATTTTTGAAAGCCCTGTAATTTCTCCGCAACCCCTGACTTCTCTAAACACACAGCAGCGCAGTCAGGTGGGCACTAAACAAAAATGAGCTGCACTAATGATGATTTATGTGCAGGATAACCTGCCATAAAGAATTTATCTTTGATTTCGGGGTATGTTACGGTGTTGCCAAGTTAACCAAACAGCACAACTCATCACCCAAGCCCCGGGGAGGGACGCAGCAGCTCTCCCTGCAGCTGGGCCCGTGCCAGCAAGGCACCACCGAGCTTCTGCACCCACCGAAAGAGCAACGAGACTTCGCTGAAAAAATATGGGAGCCCTGCAATCCCAATGAAGCAAGAAAAGATGAATCAGACAGAGAATTATGGAATGGTTTGTGTTGGAAGGGACCTTGAAGTCCACCTTGTTCCACCCTCCCACTGTCCCAGGCTGCTCCAAGCCCCTCCAACCTGGCCTTGGACACTGCCAGGGATCCAGGGGCAGCCCCAGCTGCTCTGGGCACTCTGTGCCAGGGAAGACTTTCTTCCTAGAACCCGAGAAATCGCACAAAAAGTTCACCCCAGACACATACAGGGGGAGAGGTTGAGTTCACGAGGGGAAACCCTCGCTGCCCCTGTTTCTGACCTGCAGGTGTTTGGTTCAGTTGGGGAAAAAATATTTACTATGACAGCAGCCACTTAAAAAGAGCTCTGTGCCACAGAGGAGTTTGGATGGAGATTTTCCCCGCCCTGCACATCAGGGCTGCTCCTCCCCTGCTACACCTCGAGCTGCTGGGAAGGCGCCCAGCCTTCCACAGGGAGCACCAGAGCAAAGTTTCAGGAAAGCAGCGGGTTTGGCAGGCTGGAACCAGGAGGGGACAGCGCGTTCCACCGGTGGCTCTGAGCACAGCTCAGGTGCACTCCCGCCCTCCTGCACTGCGCTGGCCACTGGGCAAAGGCACCGCTGTGACCAGCCGGGGCCGTGGGGCCGCAGCAACACATCCCAGCCCTCCTCACCTCCACCCTGCTCCCTCCCCTCACCCTCCTCACTCAGAATCAGGGCAGAAGCCGAGGTTCAGCAGAGGTCAGGGAAAAACATATTTTTGGTAACAGCAAAGCCAGTTTTAGCACTAACACACCAGCAACAAAAAAAAATAAGCTTCAGGCAGATACTATATTTGTAATCCAACGGCAAAACATGTTTGCTTGTGTTGACTCTGCACTGTAACACAATTTATATGTTCTGTCTTTAGGGTAATTATTGCTTTAGAATGTTAAAATCGTTCCACCCTAATTAAATCATCATATTAAAAAATCCACTGCCACAGCAAACTTGGGAACAAGTCTGGTTAAGATCACGCGAGTGCACGGATGCTCAGTTGGCAAACACGCTGCCGAGCCTGCCGACCACACAGGCTCCATCCTCCGGAATCCCAGACCAAAGAATTCCAAAATCACAGAGGAAACAACACCCCAGGTTGTCCTGCTGATGGACCTTGTGTCCCACCTGTCAAAGGCACCAGCCCACAGGGGGCAGAGCATCACCTGCATCACCCAAAACACTTCGAGAGTGCCACCCGAGCACCGCAGTGCCCCGCGGGATGGACACACAAACCCCTCAGCCCCACCCGCCACGCAGAAATCTACCTCGTGTTCCCTCACCCACGCAGAGGCAGAAAGGCTGGCCAGGCCACGGTGCCAGGCTATCCCTGCCCAAGGGTGCCCGCCCGGGCACCGCCAGCCCAGGCTCCTACAGGCGCATGGGCTGCGCTGGGTCAGCGCCTCTGCACACTCAGAGGGCGCAGCCCACGAGCAAGAGCCACCACAGCCCCCAGGAGAACCGGCCACCCCGCTCCAGGTGAAGCACTCGGCTCCTTCACCCCTCGTGCCTGCCCCAAGCCCGCTCCCCGCAGCCCCTGCTCCCTGCGGCAGCACCGGGACGCGGAGCGGCGCCGGGACCGGCTGACCTGTGAGCAAATATCAAGTGCAGAGCACTCACTTTGGGCAAAATCCTTTAATTCCCTCTGGATGCCCCGGGGGAAGCAGTTATTGATTGCTTTACTACCAGCTTACACAGCCGTGCCGGGCAGCCAGCGCTGCCATCAATAGCGGCTCCGCGGAGGAGCCAGGAGGTCACCCCGGAACACGGGGACACGGAGCTGGCCCCAGGCTGTGCCCAGAACCTGCCACAGCCGGGCAGGAACTCCTGCCAAAAAATCACAGGGAAACACCTGGGAAAAAACGCCTGGACCCGCACAGTGCCTGTGCAGAGGTGAGCGATGCTGTCCCTCCACAGCCCCTTCCCCACGGAAGGACGCCAGCTCTGAGTGGGACACGGCCCAGGCCACGAGGCAGGGACATGGGACAGGGAGGCCACGCAGCTCCTGTCACAGGGAAAAGGGAGATGATGGCGTTTTTACCAAGCTCCTTTCCCCACGGCTGAATCTGCTGTGAAAACTCCCAGGAGAAGGCGGAATTTTGGCTGGAGCATCACCCTGACAACACAAACACCAGCCCCGACTGCAGGGGTCGGACACAGACAGCACAGGCTGGTGCTGTCCCTGCTGTCCAAGCAGCAGTGCCAGGCACCCAAAGCATCCTGCAGAAACCAGAACAGGGCATGTGTGCTGCCATAATTCCCCTGGGCACCCCTCAGCACCCCGGAGACAGCTGGCCACAGCGCCCAGGACACCCTGGACACGACAGCTCCGCTCACCCCAGCAGCGCTCTCCAGTCTGGAGCTGCCAAATCACCAATAAAAACCTCGGCTGGGCAGCTCAGGCATCAACAAGAAGGCAAAAAGCAGTCCCTCCACAACAGCAAATGTCACACACGGCAAAGCAGGTCGGATTTCCAAGAGAACGGGCGCTCCTCTCTTACCTGGGATGATAGAAACGGTGTCTTTCTCCCAGGATACAACGCTAACGTATTCCTGCACTGAAGAGGGGATGAGGCACTTGAAAACAGCCACGTTTCCACGCATCGACCTTTGGTCCTCCACCCGAACGGTGTACGGTTCCCTGAAAACTGTGGGGGAAAGCAGATGGTTGGTAGCATGACAGTGCTGGAGGAAAACACACTTCCTTTTGCTTGAATCCCACGTTTCCCAAACAAACCAACCCACCCAGCCACACGCTGCTTCCATCCCAAACACCTTCCCGGGGAAGGAAGCGACTCTCTGCCGGGAAATGCGGCGCTGGGCTCGGGACAGAGGGACATCTGGGACCTGCCACGGTCCCCAGTGTCACCTGAGCTTTCCAGATTCAGAGTGGGGTCCAAGGACATTTTGTTGTTGCAACGTTTCTTTCATCTTTGGGTTCTGCAAATGCAGCTGAAAATGCCTGGGACCCTCTGAACCCCACTGTGGGAATATTTGAGGAAAGCAGAGGACAATTTTCCAAGCCACGCCGCATGTTCCCAGCACGTGCCCCATTTCTCGGGGAGATGCACATCCCTTTGACAGCTCCGTGCTGCTCCCTGGACCGGCAGCAACGCCCCAGGGGCACCCGCTGGGCGAGGTGGGCCCAGCTCAGCCTCCCCAGCAAGACAAAGAGATGTCACCAGCCCCAGTAACACAGACACCAGAAACTCCTGAAATTTAACTACAAAATGCAGTTGAGAGCGGCTCTCTCCTTACTGTGACAATAATTGTGCCCTGTAGGGCATGGACACAATTGCCGTCATGACAAATACACGTTCACTTTGTCATCTAACAACTGGCCAGAGCAGGAGCAGCTCAACCAACCCCCCAGCAGCCCCAAAGGAAGGCATTTTCCCTGGGTGGGAAGTCCCTGTGGGCATTGCATCCCACACCTCACACGGCCGAGCCGGCAGCGAGAGGGTGACAACATTTCCACCCCGATTTCCTGGGCTTTCCGGGCTCCCTGCTCAGAGATGTGCCACGAGGGCACGGGGAGAAGCCGCCTCAGAAAGGGGCCGCCGAGCCAAAGCAGATTAACCAGCAAAAGCTTCCTTAATCACCTGGAGCAGAGGTTTATTCACAGGCTTTAAAGGCCAGCGGGGACCATGAGGAGCATCCTGAATACTCCCTGCCACCAGGACAGCCCCAGCTTGGAGCAGAGCCTGGGCACAGCCCCCACTGTGTCCCTGACCTGTGCCGGACCCCCAGCCACGGCTCCAGCCTTTTCCTGCCAGCAGGAGCAATCCCCATGAGGGAGCACACCAGCACACTTGAACCTCTCCTCTGGCTGGGGAAATTTGCTCCATGTGCTCGCCAACAGCTTTCCCAAGACTTCCAGAGAATTTTTCCCCTCATATTTTCAGTTTCTACTGCATTTTGTTTAATTGCTCGATTCCTCCGGCTGTAATTGGCTCCCTGTGCCGTGCTGCCATTACAAAGCACTGGAGAGTGACTGGGCTGTGGGATGGCCAGGAGGGAGCAGGAGCTGGGGAACATTCCACCACCATTTCCAGCGCCACAAAGCCAGAGCAGCTCCAGGAGCTGCACACATCCTGGTGGCCCCACCGGCCACCCACATCTCCTGAGAACAGAGAGGGAGGCCGAGCTCCCAGCCCAACAGCAGGGCTGCCGCCAGTCCTGGATGGAGAGAGGGGTGAGAGCCAGGATTGCCCCTCTGCCATCCCAGGACAGCTCTGGGCACGGGGATCCCAGCAGAACCAACCCTGATGTGCCCAGCACGAGGAGAGCGGCAGCTCCACGGTTCCTACACCCCATCTGCTCCTCCACCAAGCTGTGGTTTATGGGTAACCTGAGAGTGCTGGTAAATAATTCACTCTGCAGAAGGGGGTTAATACCAATTTACTTCACAGTACAAGGTATTAAAATAAAAAACCCTGTAGTCACTTCTGTCACGTTCCCTCTGCTAGCCCCACTTTTAATAGGTTACATAATGAAGCCATTCCTGAGCTATTAGGCCTCCTCAGCCTGGTCAATAATTTACTATAATGGCTTTTGGAATCAGCTCTTTGCCATATTCCCCCTTTTTATTTATTTTCTTTATTTTTTTTAATTTTTTTTTTTGCTTAATAAGCCTTGGCGAGCTGGGGCTGGATGCTGCAGTGGGAGCAGGGCTGTGGGACACCGAGGGGGCCCCCAGCATGGACAGATGTGGCCCAGCTCCTCCCACAGCTGGGAAAAGCCTCTGTACGTGGTTGGGTGAGACAATCCCGGTTCAAAGGGAGAGGAACCCTCCTGCCACCAGGCTGCAGCCCCACCACGTTCCCCAGACTCTCACTGGAGACCTCTGAGTTGCACATCCCACCTGACACCCTGCCCTTCTCCCTGCTCCGTCCGTGAGCCTCAGCCGGCCCTTCTGCACGAAGCCAGCGCAGCAGCCCCGGTTCTGCGCTTGATGGGCCACGGAGGAGAGCAGGAGAAACCCTGAGTGAAGCCCGGCACCCACAGGGAACCCCCACCTGCTTTGACACGGATGTTGGGGCTCCTGATCTTGCCGGCCGAGTTCTCCGCGGTGCAGAAGTAGTCGTTGTCGTGGATAAAGCTATTGAAGGCTGATGGCGAGAAGGGGTAGAGCTGCAAAGTCCCATTGGCATGGACATGCCGGATGTGGGGCACATCGTAGATGTCGTCACCTGTGGCCAGGTACCACCGAAGGACGGCGCTGGGTGACCCTGCTGCCGGGCAGGGGATCACCACCCCCACTGTGCTGGAGAAGGTGACCTGCTGCAGGGAGTCGTTCACAAAGTAGAGGCTGGTTCCAACATCTTCAGCGCGTGCTGCGGACAAAGCAGAGGCCACAATGGCAGGGGGTCACTGCAGGGCTCGCCAGTCCCGGGCACAGAGACCCCCCAGCACTGA
>VZTX01005619.1:0-26227 GCA_013400915.1 Pardalotus punctatus
CCCTGCTCCGCTGGCGCGGCGATGGGGGAGCTCTGCCCGTGGGAAGGGGACGCGGCCGCGGGACGCGGGAGCGAACGGCTGCGAGCACGTCGGGCCGGGCGGGCAGCGGCGCCCTGGGGGCCGGGCAGGCAGCACTAACAGCGCCTACCGTCTCTTGCAGGCCCCCTCAAAACAGGCTGTTAGCCCTCACAGGCCCAGGTGGAGGTAGAGGGCGCGGGAGCTTATTGCTAAGGTAAGGAGGTGCAGAACGGGCCGTGGAATCTCATCCATCCTTCCTTAGGCAGTGGTTTGTGCCAGTGCGCTGGGTGTTGTGTGTTTGCCTCCGCTGCTCGCTGCACAGCTGTTTGAATGAGCACCAGAGCTGCCCTGCAGGGCTTTGGGGGTTAAATTTAAAGTGCCTTTTCATTCCCAGTTGCAACAAGTTTAAGCGTGTGGCTTTCTCCAGCTTCCTCAGCTGTTAGGCCAAAAAATAAGGGGAAACGTCAAAATGAAGGGAGGCATTGTAGGGTGTGTGGGACCGTGTCGCTTTGAAATCGTTCAAGATCAGTCTCTTGGTGATTAAGAAACTGGTACGTGCTCCAGGAGGGGTGTTAAAATACACGTAGATAAACCCACTAGTCTTTCATTGTAGCTTTTTCCTTTTAATTCCTTTCTTCTTCCCTGTCCCCACCCCCCAAGTACAATGAAAAGGACCGTTTTTGTTAAGCAGTTCTTAACTGAGCGTGTGGCAGAATTTTTATTGGATCTCAATATTAAGCCACTGGTTAAGGCTTAATCCATCTTGGAAGTTACTGCAGACATGATCATTTGAACATAATGGGATCCTTGTTTCAGTGTAGCTATTCAGTTAAATAAGTACAGAAAGTCATGGTAAAATTAGTTGGTTCACAAACAGTATGTTTGAGCACTTCATTGCAGTGCTAACTAAATGGTGATAGACCTGAGTAAAATCTGTCGTTAAATCATTACTATAAAGCCAAATTATCTTTCAATTGTGCAGACTTAAGGTGGCCCAGGGATTAACCTAACTTGTTCTACAGTCACAAGTGTTTTCTTTTTAGGCGTGGATTCTCGGATAGTGGAGGAGGACCCCCAGCCAAACAGAGGGATCTTGAAGGTGCATCCAGTAGGTGAGTGCAAAAACTGGTGCAGCAAACTTGCTTTTCCGAATGAGAATTTGTAACATTAAACCAATAACTGTTAATAACTGATGAGTTTCACTGTCTTCTTTGGAGATTACATATTCAAGACTTGTTGGAAATAATTTTGGGTGATAGCAAATCACTGTGGTGAAATCTTTGCACCTTAGAGCAATCTAAAGATGTTGCAATAATATAAAGATATAGCAATACAAAGATACTTTAAAATTTTTGTCTTATTGCCATATAGTCTTGTATATTGCATCCTTTTTAATAGTCACATTTGTTTGCAGTGGACACAAATTGAATTATGGCTGAGATCTCCTGTTCAATAAATTGCATACAGGCGGTGTGACAATGGACTCGGGTTTTGAGCTTTCACATCTTGATGCAAATCCATCCGATGTGACTGATAATTGTGAGATTAAGTGCTGTGGGCACTTAAGATACAGTGATAGTTCAAAAATTCTTGAATTTTTGATTTAACAGAAATTTAAGCTGGGAAGCAGGAAAGTACTGTGCCACAAAGCTGAAAATGAAAACTGAAAATAACTTCTACTTACTTGTTTTAGGGCTTATTTTATTTGAATTATTTAAGTTGATTTTTGTTAAAGCCTTAGTTGATCATGTTCTCAGCTGGTAAGCCCTCTGCCCCTCTCCCATAGATATTTGGTAGGTAACTTAAATAGCATTTCATGTGTGAGAAATTGTACCAGCCTTTCTGTGTCAATGCATTTAAATCTGTTTAGTGATTCCTTGATACCAGTAGCTGTTTCAGAGGTTCTGGAAAAGCACAAACATTTTAGAAAAGAAATAAATTCCAAATGCATTTTAAAAAGTCAAATATGCTAGTTATGTGGATTCTTCTGTTTTTCTTTGCTCTGGAAGTTGTATTAAAATTTAAACTGTCTTGTCTCACTGATTTTCACCAACAGTAGATTGTCTGTAAAATGTTTCTTACTGGTTGTAGGAACAGTGGGGAAATTTTTACTGGAAGTGTTGGTTCTTTTGACTAGATATGCTTGTATTTTCCTCATTCTAGAAGAGATTTTGTCCTAAATACATGCTCTCTAATGACCACTAACTTTTTCTTCCTCAGGCTGGGTGGAGAACGTCGGACAAGAAGAGAATCACGCCAAGAAAGCGACGCAGAGGATGATGATATTAAAAAGGTAATATATAGTAAATGGAGCTGTGCAGGACGAAACTTATCTGCAACATGATGAACAAAGTAGTTTGTTTTTCTTTGTTGTAGCCAGCGTTGCCATCTTCTGTTGTTGCTACCTCCAAAGAGCGAACACGTCGAGACCTTATACAAGATCAAAATATGGATGAGAAAGGAAAACAAAGGTATGCAGAAGTCTCTTTTACACTAACATACTTTCGAGTGCTAGCATAGAAAGTAGCTTTAGATTTTAAAAGCATTGCACACAGGTTGTTATGTATCAAAGATTTGTGTTGAAGAATTACTATAATGATATAAAATGTATTTTATAAAGTATTCTCTCAGAATACTTCAGAGGAACAACATGTACATTGTTTACTTCACGTAATTGACAGGGATTCTACTTCTCAGGCCACCCACAGGAACAGGTTTGCTGGTGCTGTTTTAACATCTTTTTTAAGTAAGGCAAATATCTGTAACTTCATTGGTTGCTTAATGTCTTGGATTATTACAGCTGTCTTGGCTCATCATTTATTTTGTATTTTGAAGGAGGTTTTTGGGTATGGTTCCTCACTTCTGCCTTTTTTTAAATGCAATACTTCCATCATGTGTTTCTTTTCTCTTACTACTTTGACTTCTTATTATGTGTACAGTCTTACCTTCATTTTGCCCATTGCTTTTTAGATTCCTCGTATGTATATCTCCTTTTTCTTATATTTTATTTGTCTCAGGGATAGCTCATTAAAATGCTTGCTAAAATGCAGTTCTACTGGTAAGAGGTGTTGGAAAATCAGATTTGCAGCTGTGTGCATCCTCTTGGACTCCATCCACTTCAGACTGCAAGTCACCTGGTGCAATAATAATTACACTGCAAATAAAGAGAAGAATGAGAACTGGAATAAGGAGCTATAGAAAGCTTCTCTGATAAGTCCCCACAGATCAACTGGCACAGAAAACTGGCACTTTGCTTGCTTCTTTTAGTTATAACACCACTAATAGCCTGCTATTGCTGCCATTACTAGGTTCTAATCATTGCCCTCACAGGGAGACTTTCAAAATCCTTACTGAACTTCCTTGAGCTTCAGGCACTAAAAGTTTGTTCCCTCAGAACTGTCATTTTACTGCTTTTCAGTTTAGTAGTCCCTGGGGAGGTGAGAAAATCAGTATTTGTCTCTGACTTGTGGTGGAAAGCAGTTCTTTAAGAGGACAACACCCACTGAACTCTTGATTTTGCTCAGTGTCTTTCTGGGATGTTACTCATATACAAACGTATTTTCAGTGATCTCTGGCTTTCAGTTCTTTATTCCTGTTGCTACTATATACTATACCTTTACCTTTCCATGTGAGGTTTGTGCCACTGTAATAGAGTGATACTTAGGGAAGACAGTAGCAATTCTTTTCTCTTTTAATCAGGTAAAAGTTCAAGGCAAATAAAGAGAATTTGCCTCATGTTGTAAAGACTTAATTTGGGATTAAATGAAAAGAAAGAAAAGGTGAAAGTCAAGAAACTAGTTCTGGGTCAGAAGGAGGGAATTTGTTGAAGAATTTTACATACTTTTCTCAAAACAACATGTAATTGGATGAGAGCAGTTCTGGTTTCATCCCACAGTTCAGTTTCTCATTTTTGGGCAGCTATGATAGATAAGCTCTCACTCCCCTGTGGCTCCATTTCTCTTTGATAGTCTAAGCACATTGTGGAGAGGGGAGTGTATGTTTTTCAGAAAGCCCAGTCTGCTGCCTTGTTGATAGCTCACACTGTATTTACTTGATGATTTTTTCTTCAATACTCTCTGCTTTAAGATTTTTTAAAATATTTCCATAGTGTCATTATTTCCAGATGAAAAATGTGCAGGCTTCCAGTTTTCCCAGTGCTAGCTGTTCTGTGTTATGGATAAGAGCTGTGTCTTACTCTTAAGCAAAATGATATGTCACTGTAAATTATATCCTTGACTGTTGGCGCAGTCAGTATGTCTTCTATTGCTAATGGCCTTGGGTATTACTGAGCCTTTAAAAATAAATATTTTTGAGGTGGAGAGTTTCTCTGATGGTTTATGCAAATAAAAATCTTAGTACTTGTACTGAATCTCAAATTTCTTTTTGTTGAGGGTTTGTTTTTTGTTTTTTTTCAGGAATCGACGTATATTTGGCTTGTTGATGGGCACTCTTCAAAAATTTAAACAGGAGTCCACAGTTGCTATTGCTACTGAGAGGGTACTTATTTTCAGTTCTATCAGATTGTAAATAATAAAGCAAAATTGTGTGGTTTAGCTGTTTCAAGTAAAAATGAAAATTCATGGCAGTGTAGGTTGCAGGTGCAGCAAATTGGTGAGAGTGCATATAGGTTTTTGTTTGGCTTAATTCAGGGGAATGAGGGTGGGAGGCAGGACAGGGTTTCTAACTGACTTTGTAACACTCTGACCTTTGTAGAAGCAAAAAGGCAATATTAAATGGAATTTAATCAGGTGACTATTAAAGAGGTCATAGGCTACTTTTGGAAATAATGGTGATGTGGTATTGCTGAAGCAGTGCCTACCCTGGTGTGTTCCAGATGTTTAAATTATAACCAAGTATACAAAATTCTATGGTTGGTTATGCTATCTGTCTAAAAATACCTTTCCCCTTCCAGTACAGATAACCAGAATTTCGAGTTTTAATGAATGAATGTGTGATTGTACTGAAGCAAAGGCTTTGCATAGCTTAGTGATTACTTAAAAAAACTTGTGTAGGGGATGGTGGTAACTTTATTTCTGGTGTGCCTTATTAATTTGTGAAGGATATGGCATTTGTTTACTGTTGCTCTAAATGGGTTATTCAGTTAATAGTAGTAACCTTTAGATTAAAAACAGTGTTTGAAAGTTCTAACTTCCAGCAGTCCAGTTGAAGAGATAGATTTAAACTTAAAACCTTTTCTGTATAATGTCAGCAGAGCTGACTCACAGTGCTGGTATTGATTGCTTTCAGATTCAGTATTTGAGTGGTTTAGCTAACTTGTCATGTGGCACATAAGACCAAAGTTCACTTTTGCCTGCTTGCTTTAGAGCAAAAAAAGTGTTTATCAGGATGGTCTAGAAACATGGAGTCCCTGTCTAATTTATAGTAGTATATGTTTGCACAAATAGACTTTGAGGAGTTACAGCTCCATGCAGAATTTTTGTGAGAATCCACATAGAGACTTTTTACTTCATACATATAAACTTGCTATAAATCAAAATAGAGGCCTGTGGAGTTTTATGACACAGCTATTTTGTTGTCTAGGCAGTAAATTCTATATTTTTATTGACAACTGTTGTACAATCTGAGGACATGGCAGTCTAGGGCATTCCTGGATTGTAGTAATGTATCTAATTAGCAATTAATGTACTGGAAGTATTCACAATATAATTTTTGTTGGTCACAAACACCAGTCTGCAGTCCTTCGTTTGTTTCTGGGGGAGTTGACTTTTTTCTGTCCCAAGTCAGAAATTTACCTGATTTCCCTCATACCTAAAATATATGTATTTTTCTGCCATTGGGGAAAAAAACCTCAACTTGTTGAAGCTTATATTGAAAATTTAAATCCAAACTGAAAGATAGAAAAGCAGACAGAAATTCACAGGGTCCCATAATGATATAGTTAGACCAACAAAAAATTAGGTGTCGGCAAGCAATGACACTCTTTTCTTGTGTTACCTGTAGTTTAGGAGGGATTTCCTAATGTGTTTTTAGGAATGCCTTTAATTGTGTAAATAAGTCAGGATTTTTGAGTGGACCAAACTAGAACACTGTCTCTTGATGTAAAGAAAAAATTAAGATGGTACTTCATTTATTTTAGCAAAAGAGACGGCAAGAAATTGAACAAAAACTTGAAGTACAGGCAGAGGAAGAGAGAAAGCAAGTGGAAAACGAGAGGCGAGAACTGTTTGAAGAAAGACGTGCTAAACAGACAGAGCTGCGGTTATTGGAGCAAAAGGTTGAGCTTGCTCAGTTGGTGAGTTTTTGTTTTGTTCTTGATCTGTCTGCTGTTTAAACTATTCTTGTGTATCTCAGGGTTATTTTCGTTCATTTCTCAGCAAGAAGAATGGAATGAGCATAACGCTAAAATAATTAAATATATAAGAACAAAGACAAAACCTCATTTATTCTACATACCTGGCAGAATGTGTCCTGCTACGCAGAAGCTAATGGAAGAGTCACAGAAAAAGATGAATGGTAAGTGGTCTTTGTGATACAAAGGCCCTTGTTCTCGCCCTGCTTTGTTTGCCATACAAATTTCTTTTAAGTCTCTGCTTAAATACATGAATTCCATGCTTTAGACAAGCTATAGTCTTACACGGGTTTTCATCATAAGTGGACGTTACTCTTTCAGTGACTTATTTTTATATTGAATGGGATTTGATTCTCTTGCAAGAAGTCAAAAGATGTGTATGCATAGTTTCAGAGGTATGTGTTAAAAATAGTCCTTTGTATTAGCTTTAGTACCCAGATGTATCCCAGTGCAGCAACTTAGTTTTTGAAAAGCAGGTTCTGTGAAGGCCCAAGGAAATGCAGGTGTTTACAAGGCATTTGAGAAGTATTTTCTTAAGCACAGTGCTAGGACTTTGTGTTGTTTTTTTTACCTCAATGTGTGTTCATTTCTGATTCACAGGATGACTATATTTTTCTTTTGGAAAACAATTTAAAATACTCTGATTGATGGTAGTCTTACTGTTCTTTTTTCATTAAACTAAGAACATATTGGTTTGTTTTTCTCTTAGGAGCTTTTCTTCATTTTGTGGGGTTGGGGGATAAGAGAAGGTAGCTCACCTGTCTGGATAGCCTACAGTAATTAAGCTTTCTTAATACCTAACCAGCTTTTTGCTTATTCTTACTGTCTTTTGTTTACTTTAGAAAGTATAACCTTAATAGATAGATCCAGGAAATTAAGGTATTCTTTTGATATACTGTTGGTTGCTTCAATTTTAGTGAAGTCAAAAACTTTCCATTAGCTTAGATTTAGGGCTTTACTGTTCTAATACCCAGCTGAGCTTGCTCTCCCCTTCGCTTTGTTTTCTTAAGGTAACTAGCAGTCTTTTTCATTATGCATGAATGGCTTGCTACTTCAGAAAGAACAAGGATGCAGTATTTATAAGTTGAACGATTTGATAACTTACTAGCTCATAGTTTAACGGTAGATAGACTCCAGTGTGTGTAGATTATCTTTACTATTATTTATGCATTTATTCCCTAGCACTCTTTGAAAGCAGGAGAAATGAATTTGCAGAGCAGATTAACAAAATGGAGGCCAGGCCCAGAAGACAATCTGTGAAGGAAAAAGAACATCAGGAGGTGCAGAATGAAGAAAAGAAGGAAGAACAGAACAAGGAGCAGGAAGAGGGTAAGGTGGCTCAGCAGGTGGAAGAGATGGAGACAGGTAATCAGCACAATGATGTAGAAATGGAGGAGGTAGGGGAGGAAAAGGGAAAAATAGGTTCAGGGCATAGTGATGCAGAAAAAGAACAGGAAGAGGATGAACAGAAACATGATGTGGAGGTGAAAGTAGAAGAGCCTACTGAGGTGAGGGAGAATGACAAGCAACAGGATGGTCAGCATGAGGAGGTCACAGTTATAAAAGAGGAAAGTGAAAATATTCAGACAGTGGGTAACGAGCAGGATGTGGCTGAAATGAATGAGGCAGATAGTGTAGAACCTGTAGAAAATGAAAATAGCAAAGAAATAGAACCAGAAACAGAGTGTGATGCTCAGCCAGAAAAGGTGTGTAATGTTCCTTCTCCCAAGAAGGAGAAAGGTACCAAAACAGAAAATAAGGCTGAACTTGAAGAAACACAGGAGAAAGCACCTGAAGCTCAGACAGAATCTGTGGCTGAGGCTCTATCCCAGCCACAGTCTGTGCCACTAGCGCAGTCACCTCAGTTGTCTCAGTCAGCTCAGGATACAGAGCCTCAGGTAGACAAGGATGAAAACGCTGTGGTGTCTGTAAAGGTGGTTGAAGCACAGGCAGAGCAGAATCAGACACCAAGTGCAGAAAGTAAGAGTAAGACTAGGAGCAGAAGCAGGGGTAGGGCAGGGAACAAAACTGGTCATAACCGTAGCAGCAGCAGCAGTAGCAGTAGTACTTCAAGCACTACTACCAGTGCCAGTAGTTCCAGTACTGGCAGCAGTACCAGTCGGAGCAGTTCCACCAGCAGCAGCACTACAAGTGGAAGCACAAGCAGGGACAGTAGCAGCAGTAGCTCTAGCAGTAGTGAAAGTAGAAGCCGAAGCCGAGGAAGAGGGCATAACAGAGATAGAAAACGCAGAAGGAGCACGGACAGGAAGCGAAGGGATGCTTCAGGAGTAGATAGAAGTCACAAGTCCTCAAAAGGTGGTAGTAGAGATACCAAAAGCTCAAAGGATAAAAGTTCAAGGTCTGACAGAAAGAGGTCTATATCAGAAAGTAGTCGGTCAGGCAAGAGAACTTCACGGAGTGAAAGAGACCGTAAATCAGACAGGAAAGACAAAAGGCGTTAACAGAAGAGACCAAGCTTCCTTAGCCTAATCTTTGCAGCAGAAGATTATTTGAGTGAAAGGATTCCTTGTAAGGAGGAAGAGAAGGCTGCCTTAAGAATTGCATGCTGTAAAAAATCTTTTGGAAAAATGCAGACTGTTTACCAGGCATTCTTGTACTTTTTACATAATTTTGTAAAAGGTTACTTACCAAAATTATGTGAAGTTCCTGAAAATGTAAAAATAAAAGATTAACACTCCTTTGCATCTTTTTTTAAATATCCTGTACTCATTAAGATCCTCTGTATATTTTAATAGGTAAACCTTTAAAGTAGATGTGATCATTTCTTCTGTATCATACACTTTTTTTTTTTTTGTAGAAATAAATGTGCATTTTAAATAAATTGTTTGAGATGTCCTGTTGACAATTAAATTCCCCTTTTTAGATCATATGTAGGAAGGCAGTATTGCAGGAAATGAAAATTTTGCCTTTCCCCTCTATTCCCTGCAGGAATGGATATTTTAAGACCTAGTAAAGCAGATAATTTCTCCAGTGCTGGGTAGGAAGGGAAAGTAATTGATTTGAATCTATACCTTTTGTTTTCTTCTGTAACTGCAAGCTCTTAGTCAATTCTGTCTTTCAGTTTTATAAAAATTTCCTATCCATAAGCAAGCCGTGATTAAATGGGAACATTAACACTGTCCAAGATAGCTCAAGTCAGTCTGGAAAACCACTCTTATCTGCCTTCTGCAGGTGCTTTGGTAGTATTTACTTCTGTGTTCTAGATACAGTTAATCTGTTCAATGATGATCCTTGTTTTGGTGGCCAGTGAAGGAAAAATTCCAGCTTGCTTCTCAGCCAAGATTCTTTTTATTTTAGTTGCAGACTAATCTTTGATCCCTTCATACCACTAAGAATAATTACATTGCAGTGTTTGAGTTACCTGGGACTACCTAATACTAATGTGTGTGTGCAAGAATGCTTTCTGAATGTATTTAATAAAACTTAAGGTGGTATAGTGTTATCTATGAAGGTGAATACTGTTTTTATATAATTTTGTATGGAAAACAATAACATCTGTTGCTTTGTTCGGTACATGTGCAAATAAATGTCGCTTTGTAGACTACTCTCTCGATGCCTATGATATTTTCTATTAACAGGTGTATTACCTTAGTCTTTCTACATTTAAAGTATGAATTGTAATTGCAGGTGGCTGTATCTTAAAAGCTCTGTATCCAGAATTATTCTTAAGATCTTTAATTGTCTATTAATTGAGTATGAAACTATAGTGCCATAATCCATGTTGTCTTGACAGGAAGCGAATTCTATTTTCTCATATGTCAAGTCACAGACCAGGAAGTCATAGAAAGATTTTGGTATGGAAGGACATGTAAGCTTGATTAAGTGTACGAAATGCCATACACACTCCATTTTTTTGGAACATAGTTGTCAAGTTCTAGCTTGGGAGTGCATCACTTTTCATCAGAACTCAAGAGTAGTGACAGATTTATGTGTTCTGAAGTGCTGAATGACATGACTTCAAAAAATGCATCTAGTAAGGGATAGAGTGGAATGCAGCACAAATAAACAGTGGGAAAAGTCAGGCTTCCTTTTTCTCAAGGAGTTCAGATTCTTCAGTCCATTTGCTACTTCAATATCCTGTCTGGTTCTGCCTCTCTACAACAGAGTAATTTTTAGTTTTTGTCAGTACTTTCCAACCATATTTCATTCCATTCAGGGAATGTTGAGGTTTAATCTACCATCTTTTTTGAAGGACTGACAAAAGTTCAAATGCCTTATTGAAGATACCAGTGTTCCACCAAAAAAACCTCTAATACTGAGTACATGAGTAAATGTTACTGGTTTACATGTTTTGACTAATTTCAGATTTCAAATTGCCTTTGGAAACCATTTTAGTTTTGTCAATTAATTACATTTTTTCAGAACATTGAATAATTTTAATATTTCTTATTTTGAGCCTATGTGATTCACTGCTGTAGTGCATTTACTGTACAGGTTTAAATGGCCGATACTGTAGTCAGCATGCAAAGCTTCTGACCACTGTTTCAGAGCAGCGTGTTAACAGGGTTTATGAAAACAGGGTGGTGAATCCTGGTAGCTGAAGTAAGGATTGGATTGATTACATTGTTTCAGGTTATATTCCCTGCAGCAATGTATTTTTGACTGTGAAAATACAGTAGCTTTGTTGCTGAGTACAAAGCTGGTGATGTGATTGATAGTTTAATGTTTGTTCCTACCATGGTTATGCAGTGCCAGTATTTGTTAGTGTTCCTAGATCTAAGCAGTTCCGTGTAACATAAACATCAGTGTGTGATAACTTGGTAAGACCGAAGTTTCCTAAAAGCTAGATATTCCAGCCAATATTCCACTACAAAAATAGTATAAGATAGTAGTGTACTATTAGCACCATAAAGCAGTAGTGTTTTTAGTAATTCCTACACTTTCCCTCAAAGTTCCTCTTATCCTGAAACAATTTCAGCGCTGTGGATAGGAATGAAACCATGAAAATAGCTGACAACGTCAAGACTAAATATGAGGAACAGTTTGTATTTTCTGAGCATCTAGTGCAGATTAGCATAGGGGTAGGAAATGAGGGAAACATTTTCTTATTTCCCTTCCCCACAATGGTGAGTGGAGATAAAGGAAATAATACCTTGTTCTCTTTTCATTCAAGTAAAGTGGACAAAGGAACGATAGTTTTTCCCCTGTTCTAAGAATGAAGTAGAGATGCTTTATGTGAGTGGGGAATACACCATGTATGCTCTGTGCCTGTCTTCTGAAGTGTTTCCATCAGATGGTCACTTCTAGCTTTAAGTATAATTTAAGAAGGCTGTTGGTGGTTTGGTTTGTTTAGAACCTTTATACTATGCACTGACTATACCAATTCTTGCTGTCTTTTTCTTCTGTGCTGATGGATGCACGGATAGGCTGGAAGTCTCCAAGAATCTGTTTTTTCCACAATGCTTCACTTGGAGTTCTTGTCAGAGTAGATGTTACACAGATTGTTCATTAATTATTAGCTGAAACATGACTTTGGATAAAAGGCATACTTCTAGAAATTCCTCTTCTTTAAGGTGATGTTTTTGTGCTTGGGACAGCTTCAAAGAAAATCTGAACATAATTTTTCTGCAGACAAGTAGGTATTAGTGAACTGAATACCTCTCTCCAGCAAAGTCAATTTCTAAAACCAGTAAATTTACAAATAGATTTATAGAACATCTTTTATTTTTTTAGGAGAGTAATGGTCTTGTGGTTAAGTCCCAGTTATAAGATTCAGGTTCAGCTGCTGATTTTTTGGCAATTACGGCAGTACAGCAGGGCAAACATATTAATTTAATGTATATTCAAGATCTAGTTGAGTTTGCCTGGTCAAAGAAGAATTTCTCTGAGACTATGTGTATTTACGATGGGATCAAATGCTGCAGCAGTGGTGTATTAGTAACATACAGAGATCTTTCTCCTGGTTCAGGCAGTTGTTATCAGGTAACAGTACGCTATTATATGGCAAAATGTGAGGCGTTCAAAGAAGTTCAAAAAAGAAATGTATTCTCAAGATTCAAAGTAATAATTTCCATGATTTTTTAAAAAATGCACAGTCAGTTGTCATGTTTTGTTACTGTTCATGTAATAGAGAAGCAATAGTGGCTTTTTCTTGCTACTTGTTATCCTGGCTGAAAAAGTTGCTTTACCTCTGGTTGATGAATGTTACCTGCTTAGATCTGTCTGATTTGAAGAGGGAATTAGTGTTACTTTTCTTCCTTTGACCTATTTCTTAAAAGATACTTGTTTAAAAAAATTAAATCTTTCTGGCGTGACATTTGATTCAAGGTGTAAGTTGATCAGTATTTTCATCCAAACATCCTAAGTCAAGAGAACTATATTGTTAAAGTGCTTTTGCCATGGACTATATTTTTTCACGTGTTGCGCAATAATCTATGCTGTGAAACTCTACATTCTCTGTATGGAGCCCTTAGATGCTACCAAAAGAGTATAGCCAAAGCTGTATATTCTGCTCTTATTATAAAACAGACATTAGGAGAACTTTTACCAGCTTCTTATTTGCTTTGATCTTTATTATTAATGCAGATACTGAATAATCTAGGAAATGCAGCATCTTTACTTCTACAAAGCCATGTCTTAAAAGAGCCATCCAGTGTGCCATACTACTTAGTTTAAATTATGCCCTTAATTCTGATCCTTCTTTGAGTTCTAGTATGCTTTAACAGATGTCTGCCTTTCTAGTTCAGTAGTTACAGTTACTAAGGTGTCATTGCAAGTTAAAAGAGCTTCATCCTAATGACAATTGTTGGACATAATTCTTACTTTTCATTTTTGTTGTTTGTTTTTGCATGTGCAATAGTACTCACATTCATTGCTTCAGTTCTGCAGAACAGAAATTAACCAAAGTCTCACTCTATCTGCCATAAAGCTTTCAACTTTGTCCTTTTGGAATCCAGCTATAATAAACACCATGAATCTTTGACTTCAGTTCAAAGGTGATTAGAAATTATGCTTGTATAGCATATGCTATGTATAGAATTTGCACCCAAAAGAAAATAATATTAGGTATGAATATTAGTTATTATTGAAGTTACTAGAGGAACAAATAACATAGGACAGAGATCAGTGCAGTGTTCATTAGCATTTGAGCCTTGAAGAATGCTTGTTGAGACCAAGCAACACAATGAGTGCCCAGAATACTTTGAGAATTTCAAATGCACTTTCAACTGAGTAGTTGAGATACTTACTTTACCTCCATGTAAATACTTGGACTAAGTTTTGTATCCATGTGAAACTGAAGTCAGATCCATTTTCAGAGCTATTTTCACAAATACAATAATAATGTAAAGACCTCAAGATGTGGGTCTGATTTTTCTCCCTGACAAACCTACTTAAATACGTACATTTAGGTGCCAGAATACCTCACTTTTCTATTTTTATGTAAATAGGCTCCATGTTGCCAGGCTCAAAAAGGGACTGTTAACCTTTCTAGGCCCATTGTTGGATTTTGTCCTGTGTTCCATCGTTGGTGTGCAACACTATGAAAGACTTCTGACCAGTTGGATTAAAATGTCCTTCTTTTTTTATTTATTTTTATACAACACTTAGTCTAGAGAGAGTCCTTCCAAGATAAATTACTTGTATATTCCTTCTCACCAATCTGTTTTGTAGAGACTTGAGAATGAAAAAAAACTGGGCAGTGTTAGAGCTAGTCAGGAGTGACAGGGCGTGCTGATCCGTAGTGCATTCCTTGGTGCTCTGCAGTGGATTACCTAACAGCAGAGACAGCTGGTGTAACAGGTCATAGGATAGGTTGTCTGACCATCAGGTCATGTGGCAAAGGAAGGGGCCAAAGTGTTAGATTACAACTGGGGAACATATCTCTGTGAAGTTTTTGTTTGCAGGCCACTGCTGGTTAGGTGACCCTGGCCCACTCTGTGCCCTTTCTTTGCTGGCTCAGTAGATCAGACTAAGCACCAAGGTCTGGCAGGTTTGAGCTGTGGAGCAGGAGGAAGGGGATACTCTTCTGCAAGTAGGATACATCTTAGGTTTGTGGAAAGAGAATACAGTGAATTCTGCATGAGTCATACTCAGGACTGAAGGAGGGGCAGGCTTACTAGGAACCATATGACTGCAAATATCAGGTTGGGAAAAGGAATGCAGATTCTTGGGGCACTATCAAGAAGGCAGAGAGAAGAGGCTTCCTCATGCAGGACTGTGGGAAAGAAAAAGTGAAGCTTTTTTATAGGTTAATAAGATATATCATATTGTAATATATAATGTTATATAAGGTGTTTAGGTCACCAAAGAAGTGTCGGACAATGACATGAAACCTTTGAAGCAAAGCCTGCTTCTAATGCAAACAAAAAAGATACAGACTTTTTCTACAAGTAGTCACATGTGAAAGACAATGTGTACAACTTAATCCAGGGGTGATTCTGATTAGATAGAAGAGGAAAATATTTCACAATGAGAGCAACTGGCCACTGGAACAATCTCCCCATGAAGGTGATGGATGCCCAAATATTTTGACACTTCCAAGATTCATGTGAACCATCTTGTCTAGACCATGCTTTTGCCAAGAAAAGTTGGACCAGATGAACCTTGAGGTCCCCTCCCAATCTGGGATTCTGATTCTCGGCAGGTTTTCATTTATAGCACAACTTTATGCCTGTATAACCAGTGTACATCTTCCTGCATAATTACTACTTTAAAGTATAACACATTTTTGAGAAAAATTATTTATTACTACATATTGGATAATAGGCTGCTAAGAAACAGGGTATTCTTTAAAAAGCAGGACATGTAATTTGCTTAGCTTTGCTATATTGTTCTGTGATCTATGATGCAGATAGCATATGGATTTTCTAGTTGTCTTACAAGCCTGAAAACTGCCAGGCATCTTTAAAAGACTTTGGAGCCGAGTAAGTATTCCCCATGGTAAAGGGTGGATTGTACTTAGCATCTCATATGTGAGAAAGCTCCAAAAGAATATGTGGAAAAAATTTCTCTTCTAAGTTCCCAGTGACTAGCTATAAGTTATCTAAAACATAATCAATGTGCACAAAAAATAGTTTATTAAAGAAACAAAAAAAAAATAGCTAGAACACTGTCAGTAGCTATATTAGCATAAATGCAAATCAATATAAGCATAAAATTGATAGTTCATCTATCACATTATATAGAAATTTGACAGAAAATAACACCTCCTGCATTCCAGCTGCTCCTTAAAGATCAGAGGGTCTGGATGTTGCTGGGCTTGACTTATAATTATAATCGACTTGGCACTATAGGTCTGGTTGTATTCAGTAAGAACTTCCACAAGCACAGATTCACAAATAATGCATTTACCAATCCAAAACTACAGGTCAAGCTGTGCTCAGTTAGAACCTTCACTGTCCTAGATTCACACATAGCACACACAATTTGGTTTATTGAAGCAACAGAAACACAGACTTGGAATTGCTGTTGATAAACAGCACTAGATGTGACAGAGCTCTAACAGTAACAATAATATTGTGTTACCCTGGGTAATAATAATAATCTTACACAGAAGCTCACCAAGGAGGCAGCCCTGCTTGTGAAGGGGGAAAGTAACCCAGCAAGTGACTCCAAGATCTTTTTGGGTCTTTCTCTAAGTACATGAAAATTCTACCTGGTTACATACAGCCCAGTCTTATTCTCCTCCTCCTTCTTTACACATAGCATAATCTGGATGGAGGATTGACTAATATAATCATGTATGTGGTAGCATGTACTTCATTAATCTTAGCATACTCAGGGTGTGCTCTTTAATATTTAAATAACCCTTATTCAGGCAAAAGTTACTTTTTTGGCCATGGTGTCCTTCAAAGTTCTAGTCATACAAATTTGTTCTACTCTGTTCAGTTCTTCAGAGCCAAAACAGGACCATCCTATCTCCACTCGGCCTCCTCCTTTGGCCCACTCATCCTTTCTCGACATCAACTATGCAGAACTCCATCTGCAAAGATAATATAGAAGGAATGTGGCATAGGCTGTAGATAGTAGGCTGTCTTAGCCCTTTCTGGGCTCCTTGGTCATTACCCTACACCATCTTAAAATCAGATGAAAGATGTACATTAAAAATGCATTCATAATCCAGAAATAATCCTAATACAATTCCTGTCAAATTTCCCCAGGCACAATCTTCTACAAACTCAGTACAGAAGAATCTCTCTGACAGAGGCTAAATTTTGATTTGACCAGAGCTACTTTCTTTGTATTCAAAACATCAGCCTAGCTATCAGAACATAGTTAATTATTAACGCACATGTATAATCAGGACACCTGACTCTGCAGATTGTTAGCAGGGTAACATAGTGTACTTCTGTTTAAGCAGACCAGAGAAAGGACAATAGGATTGAAAGTTTACTTGCAATGTTTTAGTAGACAAGAAAAATGTAGAATATTCTTGCTAACCACACATCAATGCAGTTTCCACATGTTCAGTGCATTCTGGATTTAATCTAAAATGTCAGGGATCTTGGATCAGAGAATTCTGTTGTTTCTATTTTCTGTAATTTCATTTTCAGCAAGTGTGCAGAGTACAAAGGTACTTTCAGAATGGAAGAAGTGTGGCGATCCAGAATGTGAGAGTAAGTAAAAATCTGGTTTCTTTCAAAGGGATTCTGTGGTGTATATGCAGCTATTAGGAATCATAATGTCGAGATTAGCAATGAAACAGACTGAAAATGAGCAGCCATAGCAAATGTTTGTTGTTAATATACTAGGTTTATGAGCAATGGGTTTAAACTTTTAAAATTAAATGAGAAAAAATACAACTTGCTGGATTGTTGTGTAAGGATATACAGATCAAAGTTCAGTAAAACTCCTTTTGAAAAGCTAGTTTTTCTCAGGTGTCCCCAAAATGGGCACTATAAAACAGCTTTAAAGTATTTTAACTCATTCTTTACAGGTATAAAATAAAAGAAACAAAATATAAGTAAAATAAAAATGGTAGGTTATAAACTGAGAAAGAAGACTGTTTATCACATATTTATTCATAGCCCATTCTGCAAAACTCTGGGGTTTTTCTACTGTAAGCAAACTGGTTTGGGATTTTTTTGTAATCCTTCTTACAAAACATTCTGTTAATATATGCTCTTTACTTTTTTTTTTTCTTCTTTAACATAAAGTAAGTGCTGTAACTAGGGAGGTAGTTCTTAAAGAGTAAATAACTCTGCAGGAGGCAGAGCCACTGAATCACAAGGGGGCAAATAATGTCCCATTCATTATCCACTGATTACCATTGTGAAACCTGTCATAATCATAGTTGAAGCTGTTTCTAAGCTGTTTCTTTTGGTTTGGCAGCCATAAGTGTTGTATTTTCAATGTGGACAGCTTCTCCTGAAGTGGAAGAGACCCTAGATTTCCTCTGCTGATAGATTTCCTTTTTCTTGTGGAGCCATACCAACTTCAGTGGGTTCTGAATGTTCAGAGATGTCTATCTCTGTGGAACAGCATGTGAAATGTGCTCCAAACTGATCAGAGCACATCAGTAGTGGTTTCTGTGGGGAGACAGGGGTGGAGACATAGAAAACTTAAAATAATTCAAACTGAACTGGAAACTTTGGTTTTAACAACATGTTTAAAGTTAATATTGCTTAAATTTACTTATTTTCATCATAAGATAAACATATTCAGAATAGAGGACAAAATCCCTGAAATAACTACTAAAGTTAGAATTTCTGAAATATAAAATTATAAATATGCCTGGGAAATACTTTTTAGCTGTTTAGATCTGACTTTAGTCATTGAATTTGCTGATTCTGCATACACATTTAAGCATTGAAACCTTGGCTAAACAAGCACTGGAAAAATATCCATATAGAACAAGAGCTTTTTCTCTTGATGTCTGCAGTACACAGAAAACAAGATAGGGCTGCTTTTTGCATTAGCTGACTTCTACTTGATATAAATGGATTAGTTTCATAACAAAGCACATACATTAAAATGTTTGTCAATACATTGGTATTTGATATGTATCAGACTTCCTCAGTAACCTGACTTCAGAGAAAATGGATTCTGTATTTGTTTCTTTCTTTCTTTCCACATATTATTCCAGAGGCAATGAGCCGAGTTCAAGCCACTACTGACTACTTAGGGCCTGATTGCCGGTATCTTAACTTCAAAACAGGGGAGGAGATCATGGTATACTCCAAACTTTCAAGGGAAAATGAAAACTTGTGGGCAGGAAGTGTAAGTACTTAAATCTGTAAGACTTTCCCCATAAATATTTTAGATAGTATCATAATAGCATAACAACTGCAATCTACTTGCTTCCAAGGATCTTCTATCTCTTTTGGAATATTAACCAGTCATGGATCAATACAGTATTTGGGAGATGGGTCATTGTTACTATCTTTATGTGGAAAGAGAAAATAAAATCTTGGCAAAGATCACTCACAGACAAACAAAGCCAAGATCAGAATACAAATTTTCTGTTTTCTTCATCTTATCATTTGGCTGTAATGATTTCATCTGGTTCCCTTGAAAACACTCAGGTCTATCAGGTCAGGCCCCTACCCACAGGTCTGTGGGTAAGACATCCAGTATTGGGACCTGACTTCACAGTTCAGTGCTTAAAGAAAGCCCCCAGAGAAGTTATCATGGATATTTAATGACTTGGAACAAGTGTCAATGAATTTAGAAGGAATTTAAGAAGGAATGGATACATTGATCCAAATCAAGTTTTACTGCTAGTAAAACTGTGTAAGTGCTTCAAAACTAGGAGATATTAGTAAATTTTTGGGGGGGTGGTTTCTGTAAATAATCTGTCACATTTATTGTTTAACAGTGAAATTCTATCTTCCTTCTTTTTTTCATCCAAGAGTATCTTTGCAGGTATCTCACTATTCCTTACTTTCCAAGATGTATCTCCATTAAAGGCTGTCTGTAATGCTTTGATGTGAAGCCAGTGGTGGTTTCTTGGCCAGAGGGGCTCAATTCTTTTGGGCATTATCATTAACTAGTTTTCTGTAGTGTTTCCATCTTCATTGTCATTTTCTCTTGAGCTGCAGCTGGCCTCGTATCTGAATTTCATATCCTACTTTTCTTGGAACTTCTTATGGGGCATTAGTTATTAAGGCATGACTTTTTTCCCATTTGAGACAATCGGAAACTTGCAGCCAATTTTAGTAGGAGCTGGCTGCGACTATGTGCCCAGCAGTGTCTTCAGCTGAAGAAGTTTTAAGGCTCTTGCCTTGGTTCTGCACAAACACATGTTCATAAAAATAATACAGAAAATAATAGTATGGAGTGATATATTTTCCCTTGCTTTCTGAAATGGCAAGTGGAACACTTCCATGCAGGAAAAAGAAACCAATCTTTTGACAAAACAGAGTGAAGGAGATAGGGGGCAGTTCTATAAACTTGTTGTTCATCCACACTTTTCCAGCACACATGCAAGCACCTAACATATATATAACTGAAGTAAAAATACTCTCATTAGTTTCATATTTTTTACAGAAAGGAAAAGATTATGGCTATTTCCCAAGCAATGCTGTGAAGGTTGAGGAATTTTTAATTGGAGAAGAAGTTGAAGTGCTCACTAAGGTAAACCAACATCACCAAATTTTCTAACATGGTTTACAACTGAAAATCTAATATCCAGTTAGGAATTCAACCGTCAATGGACACTTTATTTCAGATAATTTAAAACATGTTTTTATTGCTCCATTTGTGTGTTTATTGTCCTCTAAAATAATTTCTATATAATTAAAGATATAGAACCCTTAGGAATAATACCATTAATTACAGTTCTTTGTGTAAAGTTATAACAGAAAGAATGAAATATATTGCTGTGCTACATGGTGATATAGAAAATTACACATTAAAACATTTTAAAAGTTCATATTATTCCTTCAGGAAACTGATTTCCTTTGTCTTCATGAAGATAAGTACACTTTTGAAAATGAAGATAACACATTACAAGATCACAACAAAAAAAGTGAATATTCATTGTCTGATGCAGAAACAAAGCTGCATGAAAATGAACTCTTAAAATATACAAGAGACTCCATACAAAATGATGAAAGAACTGAATCCATTTCTGAAAATTACTCAGAGGAATCTCACTCTCAGGAGTCTGTAAACAAAAAGTTGGTTAGAAAAGATGATACTGAAGAGCCACAAATGCAAAAAAGTCTCCCCCTAGAACCTGTTCAAAAGCAGTCAAGTTGGATTTCAGGATGGTTCACCACAGAAAGTGAAAATGATGAAGAGCCTTTAAAAGTTGTTACTGAATCTTCAGAAGAAAATAAATACCAAGGCACAAAAATAGAGGTAACAGCTGAAAATGACTTACAGGAGCCAAATGATAAGGAGGAACAAGAATCCACAGCATCTGGTTGGCTTCAAGGTGGACTGACAAGCCTTCTGTATTTTGGTGAAGAGAATGAAGGGGTTGATTTGGCATCAGAAACAAATGATTCACAAATCCATGATGTTTCTGGTGTGCCTGAGCATTCTAATACTGAACAGGAAACAACAGTCACCGAGATATTGCCGGAAGAAAAAACTGAAAGCCAAGAATCCGAATCAAATTGGTTTAATTTGGGTTTAAGTGATGTTCTTAATTTTGGCCATGCTGAGGAAGTTACAATTGCTACAGAGGACCAGAAAAGCAGAGAAACAAAGGATCAAATAAATAAGAATGAGGAAGAGCAGCGTTTAGACCAGAAAGAATTACATATGGACAAAGAATCAAAGGAAACAGTTAAGGTGGTGACAGATGAAGAAGAGAATTATGCACAAGAAACAACAGATTCAAACAGTAACAGGCCAAATCCTGGGGAGATACCAGCAAGTGTACGTACTCTTAATGACACTAAGAATACCTCAAGCAGCAAAGAATCATCTTCTGATATACTAACTTGTGACAAAGAGAAGCCAATTGAACCTTACAATTCAGAAGAAGACTTGGTATCAGAAAGCCAACTGTTGAAAAACACTGAAGCTGAAAAGAAAAATCAGGAGTCAGAAAGCAGATGTGGCCAATCAGGTTGGTATACATATGTCTGTAATCATTTTATTAATTATAATATGGACAGACATGATAATCAGCAGGGACACAAATCAATTGCATCAGATCAGATTTCTTCTTCTCATAACCTACTTCCAATTGTGATTCCTCAGACACAGAAAATACAGGAGAAAAGCCTGACATATCTGAAGAACAGAGCCATTGCTTCTCCTTTAGTCATTTTGCAGACATACTGAAGTTTTGGAGTTCAACAGCCAAAGAAGGGCAAGTACACAGTTATGGGGAACTACCAGGAACTGCAAAAATCATCTGGGCATCAGGAAGACCTCATGTGACAGTGAACTAAGTCTTCATTTGGAAACACCTGAGAAAGACAAACTAGTCAAAGGTTGTGATGCAGAAAAAGATTCAGCATCCAAAAGCCATTTCAAAATCAATAGTAATGAAAAAGATGAAATTCACAAATCAGAGAATAAAAATGACCCCAGTGGATTTTTATGAAAACAATATCAAATATTTCAGTCAGGATATTTTTAATGATAAACATCATCAGAAATCTGGGGAGTCCCAAGAACTGACTCCAGACCAACCTTTCTCTCCTCACCCCTCATCCAATGGCCTGTTTAACAGGTACCAAAACTTCCAAAGAAACTGGCCATTTGGAAGACATACAGAGTTTCAGAATGGAAGGTAAAAGCTGCTAGCTGAGAACTAAGCTTCCACAATAAAAAAAGGCCTTGCTAAGCCTTGATTAAATACCACAGGGAAAAG
Source organism: Pardalotus punctatus (assembly GCA_013400915.1). Classification (NCBI taxonomy): domain Eukaryota; kingdom Metazoa; phylum Chordata; class Aves; order Passeriformes; family Pardalotidae; genus Pardalotus; species Pardalotus punctatus. The sequence continues at coordinate 22,065 of VZTX01005619.1, forward strand.
AAACTGAAGGCACTTCAAATCAGAAGGTTACACATATCAGGTAACAGTAATGCAAATACCTCCAAAGAGAATGATCTTTCCTTGTCAGCTGGCAGCACAAAATAACAAACAGGGCAGTGGAGAAAAAAATTCCAAAAAAATCTACCAAACAAGTAGAAGACTGGACAACTCTTGATGACCTTGTTTATAGCTTGTCAGAGAGAAGCAACAAACTGAACAAATTCCTATAAATGTGCAACATCACCAGGAAGGTGAAGGAAAACTAACATGGGAAGATTTATGTTCCCAACATGAGTTTCTGGAACCAGAGAATGGACAGCTTTAATCCAGATCTCAGAAAGAAATATAAAAATCACCTGTGATATAGTAAAACAAAATATTAATCTGCATCCTCAAGTTTAGGCCCATCAATTCAAACTACTGGGACAGTGCAAGATACAAAAGCATAGCAAATAGAGTTTTGAAAGGCATCATCAAACACTACCTTCAAAAGACAAAGTAACACCAGTCTTTAGCTGAATCCAAGTCCAAAAAAGTATTTATAAAGAAAATTTATTGAGAATAAAAGCAACAGTCATGTGATACTAGTCTGGCCAAGTGCAAACATTTACCCTGGGAGCCCTCTAAAATAGAAGACATTTTTTAAAGAAAAAATATTGACAGTTAGTGTCTCCTAAAGCCATCTAACTAGAAAGCCAGATTCCTATTAAAAAAACTGGATTAATTAAATCCTGGCAACCTGGGATTGCTCATAAACCCAGCTGATAGAGTAGATGTTGAAAAGAAGATACTGTTGTAGTGAAAGGATGAATAGTACTGAAAAAAAATTGCTGCTACTAAAAGTACTTAGGAGAAGAAAAGAAAAACAGAAAGATTATGAAAATAAGAGTCAAAATCCAGAAATAAAAATAATAGCACTTATATTGTAACAAAAAGGGTTTCAGTAGTATTTTTACCAGACCATCAGGGTTCTCTGCAAATATGTGTAGTAAAACTAACACTTAAGCCTGTAAAAAAAAGCCTAAGCATGTATGTCTGGTCAAAAAACCCAAATGAAAATAGAAGTGACATTAATACTAGTATACTTGAATACTGCACAGAAGAATGAGAGGGAGTTAAAAGGAAAGGAATCTGAACAATGTAAGATACCTCTAAATGTAGAGAAGGTGCAGAATAAAAGAAAACCAAGCAAACATTGTATGATAAACAGATTTACCAAACCCATTAATTACATTTCAACAATTTTATTTACATTAAAACAAGATGTTAAGCAACCCTTAGAGTATCTCTGTGATGGAAGCAAACTGCTGCAGCAGCACCAGCAATTTGACAAGATTCATCATGAAATCACCGCTTACTCAACTAACGATAATGCTATGGGGATAGTGCAGGTCATTGTGTCTGCACAAAAGGGGCACAATTTGGACACTGAGCAGGGAAAATATACAGAAAAAAGGAATGTTCTTCTAGAGCTGCCAGAGCTTTTGTCTGCTATAACAATTAAGTGTGCTGCCCAAACTGCAGCTAAAGTTACTAGGCTAATGTTTCACTAACAGAGATTTAGCAAGAACAAAATACTCTTTGTATGCAGGAAAAAAAAAATACAACAGATACAACACTGTCTCCTTCTGGTGATTTAAAATGAAGAGGTACTGAGCCTAACTCATACCAGTTAATGACTCATTTATTATATTTCAAGGATCTGATAATACAAGTTGAGTTGATATAATGGTAACAATTCAAGTGCAAATTACTTGTCTTGAATTTTGACTACTGGACTATTTGTGATGTGTATCTTTGGCCAGTACTGCCTTGAAGCATATAATTAAATTAAACAATTTGTAATTTTTTTTTCTTGTGGGTAAGCACAAGAGTGGGTCTTTTTGGAAGCAGTGTTTTATTGGCTTCTGCCAATTTACTCCGATTCACTAAAACCAGCGCAGCAAGGTGCCTTCAGTCATACTTCTGCATGAGCATGCCTGTGGTTTCTCGTATTTTGCAGTGAAGCTTGATATCTTGTGGGAATTCGTTAATCTTTAATCCTACATGGTATTTCTAACCATTCTCCTAAAGCTTACCCCTCTTGTATTTGGATATAAAGAGATCTACTAATCCTGACCAGGGAATCTACAGGCTAACTATCAAAACCAAGCATATTTTTTCGTAAACATTGATTTTTTAACTACTTTACAATAACACGAGTTTTGCTTAAAGCTCTATCCTTCACATTCTGAGATCATTATTTGTATAGTGTTTCTTAAATCATAAATCTGTAGCACATTAATGTGGTACTCTAGTGTTTAGCTTTAAGTTGAGGAAAATAAAAATAAAAAATTTAAATGTCTGTAGAGGTTAATATAAGAGTAAGCTGAATCCTCTAAAAATAACCATGATTTCCATTCACAATTATTTGCAGGAGTAGGCAGAAGAAAGCTACTAGAAGAAACATCAGAAAAGGAATATGAAATGAATGTAGCTGTAGACAGTGAACACGACAGTGACCAAGATTCAAAAGAAACAGCCATTGCTTCAGCAACTTCTGAAATAAAAATGGATGGTTCAGTCAGTTCAGTAGCTGACTCTGATGTCAAAACATCTTTCTCTGATGCCATCCAGAGCTATGTTCCAAGTAATGGTAAGTTTCTTAATTTGAAGGAAAATAAATTTGAAATATTTAAAAAACAAACAAAACAAAACAAAAAATCAACAAAAAAACCCCAAACAAACAAAACCAGTTGGAATTTTATGAAATTGGCAACAGTAACATAAAATCTGTTGTTTTTTTCCATATGATCAAACCAGAAGAAGGCTGGATATATCAGATATTTCTGTGCTTGAATGATCTTGAGATCAGAGAAACAATAAAATCCGCATTGTCAGCAGTGATGAGTATCATCAAACAGGTAAGAATTCTTCCTGTGATATAACATTGACATTAGTGCAAATTTAAGCCAACCAAGCATTACATTCTGCAATGAAGCACCTAAAAGAAAAAAAAAAAAAAAAAAAAAGCCAAAGTCCTTTTAAATAAACCCTCTGCAGCTCCCTTGCTTCCAGGGTTATCTGATGCCAGATGAGACAGAGAGCACAAGAAAATGTCAGGTCAGCTGCTCATCATCTGCCTCTTTGCAGTGCACAATCTGATGAACTTAGGGTGTGAGGGTTTGGGGTTTTGTTTTGTGGGGTATTTTTAACAGACAGGAGACACCCGAGTGGTGTTTCTAAATTTGTTTGGTTCGTGTTTCTTTAAATGAAACTAATAGCTCCCTCTAGTTCCCAGAACAGTATTCATTAAATTTACCTGGACTTCAAAAACTTGGGTTATGATGAGTAAAATAACCAGAATACTTCATTTGTTTTTAAAGAGTATTTTCAAAGCCTTGATTCACAGATCTTCCCCTAGTTCGTAATTGCATTAAAAATAGTTTTCTAAGCAAATACATAAAGTACAAAATGGGTTTATGATTGCTACGGGGGTGCGTTAAGTATCAAAACACAGTGCAGAGTGAAGGTGAACCTTAAGGGGCATAACTGTACAAGAAACAACGCTGCCAGAGCAACGTGAGAAAAGGTAGATGTTGTTGCATTGTCTCCTCTAAACAAAAGAGGAGTAGCAGGTAAACTGCCATATGGTAAACTTCACTTCGGCACTTTGGTTGTATTTCATTTAGATTGGGTAACTGAAGTTTAAGAACGACATAGATTTGTTCCTGATTTCCAATCTACGTATATAGGATACGGTTAAATCGTAGTCTAGGATGATGTAAACTGAAGGGCTTTGCTCCTCGTGACCCAGGCTGAATCGCAACTCGCTCATAGTTCACTGTCACGGCCAAACTCATATTGTTTGACATAGCTAAAAGTGCTAAAAAAGACACTTCCACCTTCTGTCTATCCTGGTCCCTTAGGTGTTTTGCAGGCACCTTGCATTGAGAAAATTTTTAGCAGACGTAATTTAAAAAAAAAAAAAAAAAAGGGCTAAAAAAAAAAAACTAAGCCAAACAAAATTAATCTTAGTGAATAAAGCTAAGAAGAATCCATTGCTACGTGGCACTGCACCTTCCCTTACATCTGTTCTCAGCAGCCCGCCAGCACCATTTTTAGCACGGGCGCTTGGCCGAGCCCCGGCCCGCCCAGCGCCGCGCACCGGGACCCACCTGCGG
>VZTX01005619.1:26399-69490 GCA_013400915.1 Pardalotus punctatus
CGGGGCCGGCGCGGGCACCGGCACCGGCACGGCTGGGCCGTGGCCGGGGCTGCGGGACACGGCCCGGCGCTGCTGCGGGCTGGCCTGGGAAGGGGTGCGCTGGGTGAGTGAGGGACTGAAGGCGGAGCCCGGCGCAGCCTCCGCGAGGGCCGGGGTCTTGTGCAGCGCTGCTGCCGAGGGGCTCGGGCGTGGGACATGGAAATTAAGGCTTTACAGCACAGTAACGTGTTCTTATGCGGGGGTCACGTGTATTAAATTTGAGCTACATTGAGCGTCTCGTATCTTTGAGCAAATAGATCCGTTTACAAATAAAATGTGAGTGTATGTAAGTGTTTAAAATGTGTTAAATCACTGCTGTGTTCAGTATGTTATTTTAGCACGAGGCTGGTTGAACAGGTTTTTCTACCAAACAGGTTTTCTACCAGACAATCACGAATTACTTAGTAGTATTGATTCTTCCAGCGGTGAAATGTGTAGACAACTCCAAGGAGAATTTTCCATAGTAAATTCTCAGTACCCGTAGGAGCCTACAATAAGGTTGGAGAGGCACTTTTTACAAGGGCATGTAGTGATACGATAAGGGGGAATGGCTTTAAACTGGAAGTGGATAAGTTTAGGTTAGATAAGAAATTCTTTACTGGGGCGGTGCGGGGTGGGGGGGTGATGAGGCACTGGAACAAGTCTAGAGAAGCTGTGGATACCTCATCCCTGAAAGCAGTCAAGGGCAGGCTGGACAGGGCTTTGAGGAAGTAGGTGTGCTGGAAGGTGTTGCTGCCAATGGCAGAGGGATTGAAACTAGATGGTCTTTTAGGTCCCTTTCAACCCAAATCATCCTATGTTATATTTGGTAGGCTCAGAAGGAAGACGTTTCAGAATTTTGTCCTCTGATCGTCATATCTTGTCGGAACTTCTTTCTTCTTTTTTTTTTTTTTTTTTTTTCCCCTTGGTAAACCTATAATTTTAAAATCAAATGCTTCTGTTAACCATTTTCTCAGACTTTTGAAAAAAAGATGAAAAAAAATAGGCTTCCAAATACAAGCATTGGAAGTAAACTATGTCAACATATAATGTCTGTTTCTGTTGAAAATATTAACCCCTTTTCCTTTAGCTGAAGCTTTTTACTTTACTTTTCAGGCTGTGGCTTCACTGCCTGAAGATCTAAGACCTGGCCCTGATCTGTATGGTTTCCCATGGGAAATAGTGATTTGTGCTGGCATTGTTGGAGCCTTGACAATTCTCTTGTTCCTGTACAGAAGTTATCAATCAGTAAGTGTTGTGGTTTAACCCTGGACAGCAGCTAAGCACCACACAGCCAGTCTCTCATTCCCCCTGTCATGTTGGAATGAGGGAGAGAGTCAGAGGACTAAAAGCTAGAAAACTTGTGGGTTGAGAGAAACACAGTTTAATAGGGAAAGCGAAAGCTGTGTGTGCAACAAAGCAAAACAAGGAATTGATTCACTGCGTCCCATGGGCAGACAGGTGTTTAGCCATCTCCAGGAAAGCAGGGCTCCATCACATGTAGCAGTTACTCAGGAAGACAAACTCCATCACTGCAAACACCCCCCCCTTCCTCCTCCTTCCCCTCAGCTTTATGTGCTGAGCATGATGTCACATGGTGTGGGTTATCCCTCCGGTCAGTCAAGGTCAGCTGTCCTGTGTCCCCTCCCAGCTTCTTGTGAACCTGCAGCCTCCTTGTGGGTGAGGTGGGGTGAGAAGCAGAAAAGGCCTTGACTCTGTGTGAACATTGCTTAGCAATAATTAAAACATCCATGTGTTATCACTGCTTTTCAGCACAAATCCAAAATATAGCCCCATACTAGCTAGGTGAAGAAAATTAACCAGCGCAGGAAGCGTTCAAGTTGTGTGCAGATATGCAGAGTGCAATAATAGTTTGCATTGAAGTGTTATCCTTCCTGTTCAAAATCTATAATGTTTCACGGTTTTAAATCTATTGTGATTCAATTTAGAACCCCACTAAAAGAGAAACTGAAAAGTCTGTTTTGTCAAGATAACAAGTGTTGGGACATACAGTGAGTGACTGTTGTAAGAGGAAATGCAGTGAAACTTGCTGTAGTAAGGCTTCCTTTTTTCTTTTTAATTTTTACACCAGACTTTCAAAGTCAGCCCTTAAATTATTTTCACAGGGTGCAGCTGTCTTCCCTGGGGTGTATGTATTGCTGTGTGTATTGATATCTCTGTGACTACCCTGGCCATAGCCAGAGCAGCTCAGGTCTTTCAAGGTAATTGTAAGTAAAAGCAATCCACGTGCTTTCCTGTCAAGGGAGGCATTTTAAAACTGTTTGGACAGTCATGCCTTGATTCTGTTTATTGCAATACTGGAACACTGAACCAATTTAACTGCCTGCTCTTTGTGAGCACTGATCTGACGACTTTGAGAATTGCAGTACTGAAACTTTTTAATGCACTAGTCAGATTGTATTTTTGAGGTAATGCTTGTCTTCTATTGCAAATAAGCAAAGATCTGAGTAATAAAAGTTGCCTGTGATACTTTCCCTGCTAAGCAAATGGGGTCAGTATCTGTAATTCAATATTCTAAATTTCTTCCCATTTTTCACATAGTCTCGTACAGACAATGTGATTTGGTACTAGATGTAGTGATACTCATATTTGAAGATTGGTTGTATAGATAGCTGTTTAATTTTACAGATATGGGCAACTACATTTTTAGGGGTTTAACATCAAATAACATTGTCTGTAAGGGGATCTCTGTTTGTGTAAGTTAATGTAACTATAATTTGGTCATACCTTTTCTCTAGTGGCATCTCTCTAGGTCATACAAAAGGTGTTTCAACTGAAATCACACAAGCAACAACTCTGGTATTGTTTTCTTCTTGTACATGTCACTTAAGGCATTAGATATTACAGAAGTTATTGATAGCTTTTTCAGTCATCCATACTTAGTACTGCACTGACTGCTCCTTGAAGAATTGATGGTTACTTAAAAGTAATGGAGTTTAGTTTTGGGGATGATAGCATAAAAGCATGCTTATGACTTTCTTACCCTTTTTTTGTTATTTGGACTCCTTGGCTTTAAATGAGGAGGAAATAGGGAAGATCTGAGGGAACCGTTGTTAGATTAGGCACATGACCCAAGTGCAGCCTTGAGAGAAATGCTGTGTTGTAACAGTTTTGTGGGTTCAGCCAAGTTCTGCATCTCTTGTACAGGCCATTTGTGACAGATTTGGCCCTGCAGTTTGTTAGATTTTGATGCTAGGGCACTAGACCCCACATGGCAGCTGCTCACTTGGCACTTGCAGGATGCCCATCAGGTAGTTCAGGTAGTACCCTTAATACAGCTTTAACTGTTGTGCATTATAATGTGTGGGAGATTTTTCCCAATAGGAAATCTGAGCTTGTGTGTGGAGTTTCTACCTCCCTTCCCTTCCCTACTCTTTTGACTGTGCATGTCCACTACAACTTTGTGTTGGCAGTCGTGGTTATGTGATGAATATACAGAGGTGTGTTATTAAAGTGATCCAGGTGAAAACTAATCTCCTTTCCCCTCTTTTTTCTGATAAGAATGGGAGAAGGACAGGGCAAACACACAGACAAGATGGGGCTAAGAGCAGAGGATATGATTGCCTATTTTTAATAGAAGCCTGTACTAATATTCCTTTCTGAAGTTCCGTGGTTAAACTTGGCATGGAATCACAGCTTAAAAGATTAGTTTTCAGATACTATGCAAGAGTAATTGATCAGACATTTTCATTATTTATTGTCTTTTTTTTTTCAGGTTAGAAGTCGACTTTATGTAGGTAAGCTTATTTGTGATACTTTATTTTCCATATTTCTTTGGAGTATGACTTCAGTCTTTCTTTTTTCATGTTTAATTATTTGGGTGATGCAACACTTGCTTGTTTTCTGTCCTTAGGAAGGGAAAAACAGCTTGCCAATAAAATTGCTGAACTAGTTGAAGAAAAATGCAAAATTCTTGAAAAGCTCAGCCTCTGCAAAAAAGAGGTAATGGTCCTCAGTTACTACTTTCAGATGTGTCATAGAAATGGATTCAATCAAGTAAACTTTTAACTTCTCTGGAAATAAGATGTTTTAAAGCTTTTAAAGGCATTCCTCAAATGCTCTTTTCTGTCAGTGACTTTAAGAGCAATTAAGGTGTTAGCAAGTTCTGCCTTTAACTCTTTAATAAAATGTATTTCACTGGAAGCAACTTCAAACTGTCTTTCTTTGGTATATGTCACTGGGATAATCGAGTAGGGATATGGCTTTCCCAGTTTCCAGCAAGGTGCATTTGTGAATGTTTAGCTGATGTCTGTGTTTCAGACCAAATAATTGCAAATTAATGTTAGTAGTTAATCAATTACTTACATATGTTCTGACACAAAGTAATTCCTTTTCAGTTTGAAGATTTACAGCTGTCTCTGAAGGATGGTAACATTATGAAAGAATCAACAGACGCATCTTTTTTTGAGGTAAAAAGATAAATGGAAATTGTTATTTCTACAATATAAGGTAGTATTTTAGGAAAATGTGGCCCATATGAAAAAACAACCAGACAAACTGAATAAAAACAACAAAAAAACTCAGACAAACCCAAAAAACCCAACTGAATTATTTTAATTGGGTTACTGAAAATGGTGTAAAATCAATCTATTTAAGAGAAGCCTTTTTTAACAGTTGCATTAAGAATGAGTGATACTAGAACAAATGGCATATTGGACAAGATTTAATTTTTAAAAGTAAATTGTTCCCATTTCTAGGAGAAAGGGTAGTGCATGAAGTATTTTTTTCTCACATTTGCTCTAATTCAAATACTTTTTATAGGCTACAGATGCACAATCGTAAAGAAAAATTACCACTATATTGTTTGTATCCCCCAAACTGAGAATATATTTGTAAAAGAGTTCTGGATAAGTGAATCAAATACCTAATAGGTTCTACAAAATTCATGTAAAAAAAATAAGCAAATAGATCTATTTCATTCTGTGCCTCAGATGCTAAAGAGCTAATTCTTACAGATTTTGTTAGCATGCAGCAGTCTCTAGAGTATTTGAGTTGAACATACTTTGCTGTCTTATTTAAAATATACTTGTTTCCATGTGTAATTAATATAAAATATTTTATTAACTCACAAACCAACTTGATTTAGGAAATGCATGAAAAACTGAACAAGTCAAACTCGGAACTCAACCAGGAAATAGAGAATCTAGAAAAAGAACTGGAGGAAGAAAAATCTAAGGAGTCAGAAAATGATACCTTGGTAAGTATAAATAGAATCTTATCTTTGTTTCTATTAATTAAAAAAAAATCCCACAGAAAAAAAAATCTGTGGAGAAGACAAACTATTTTCTTTGTGTGTTTTGAAACAAAAACTATGTTTTCCATTTTGTCTTCCCTGTAACATTAGAAAAATTATAAAGGAAAATACTCAAAAGAAGAAAAGCTGTTTATACTGATTCAGCAGTAGAACTTTCTCAGTTTGAAAATAAAAATAATGTTACTAATTGCCTAGACATTTTCAGTCAAATATATGAAAGAAGCTATATGACAACTACTAATTTTCAGGTAGCTGAGATTCAGGAGAAAGTGGAGTCTTTGGAGAATGAAGAAAAATCTATCCAGTCGCAAATTGATGAGGTATGTCTAATCTTTACAGTTTCTGTTTTCAAATCTTTGCAGTTCCTCAGTTCCCCCTGTAGTTACAGTTTTAATGTTTTTTCTGTTAAGGATGCAGAGATCATATGCTGTGTAAAACAAAAGACCTTGTAAGGCTTAGTACTTATATGTGACTTGATTGAGCAACTTTTAATTTCATATGGTGATTGGCATTTATTGAAAAATAGTTACATTGTCCTTTCACAGTGTAGTTACATTGTCCTTACTCCACAATGATATATAGCAGTGCAAAACAACAGTCAGCAAGGACTGTTGAAATTGTGGAGAAAATGTGAGAATATATATGTAGCACAGCCAGAAAACCTGAGACAAGTCCAGTAATACCATCATGACCCCACTTATGTCTTCACCAATACTGTTTAAAAAACACACTTTTTTATTTCACTTAGGCCAAGTCCACCCTAAAAGTGTATCAGATTAATACTGAGAGACTCAAGACATCTGTTCAAGATGCAGTAGATGAAAACAGCCATCTCCAGGAAAGTGAGAAACAGGTAGGTTCTTCCTCGTTATCCTTAGAAATACTGTGTTTTCCTATGGTACTAATAAATAGGATTTCTCCAAAGAGCTCATCCTAAACAAGTTTATTAATACCTCTTGTTTGTTTTAGTATATGGAATGAGGAAGAGGACATGTTTTTAAAACTATTTTATGTTGGAGTAACTTTGTCTAAATTATCCTGTTTTAAAAGAAATATAGTAGTTATAGTTTGTGGGGAATCATGTGTAGAGTTCAGTGGAAGGAGAGCATGTGGTAATGTAAGCCTAATAAGAACTTTTCTGAGACCTGGAGGAAAGCAGAAACCTCTGAACAAGTCCACAGCTAGGATTCTCTACAGAGGCAGAGAGAAAACTTTTATTTGATCTAGAAAACAAAAGAAATTGAGAAATTGTGGAGTATTCAAAAGGCAGGTAAAAAACATACTCCAGTACCACTGTAGATGTATTAATTGAGTAATACAGAGGAACAGAAAAGACCATTACTTCCCGAATGATAGTTGTCTGTTTTCCTCAGTGCTGTAGCCAGATCACAAAGAATACCGATTATTTAAAAATGTTCAGCACATGCAATAGTTGTCCTGTGCAATAGGTAGCTTTACAGTGAAGCTATTTTCTTCTTTTTTTTACAAATAGATATTGCCTATGAACATTTAATGTTCTGTGTAATGTTTTGGGGGTTTGAGGTGGATTGTTTTGATTTTTTTCTTCAGAAGCATTAGAAATGTATATTGCTTTGATTCATTGGAAATCCTTGCTGTTTCTCTTTATTGTAATTCTTACCAGTGTATAAAGTCATGTAAATTTATTTTCTTCTTGGCTTAATGAAGAAGGAATCTCTTAAAAGTTTAGCTTTCTTTTGATGATGACAACTAATGATACAGCTAGTTGTCTGTATATGTCTTCTAATACTTAATATGTCATTTGCATGATGCTGCAAATTCATACATTTACTGCTTGGAAAGTGCAGTTGTGTGCCAAGGGGCAATGTGTGTTAATTCCAAGTCACATACCTTATGTTCTATGCCGTCTAGTTTATCTTTGATAAGTAGTGTTCAGGCTTGCTTGTCTATTTGCATGGCAGTTCCCCTGTTTAATTACCATTTTCTGATTTTATTTTTGGTATAATTGGCTGTTATGTTCTCAGTGCTCAATCTAGTTATTCTTTTCTGTACATTCACTGCTTCTAAGTTGATTGCCTGTTGTGCAAATTTAAGCAGTATTTTTTGACAGACTCTTAAGACCATTTGTTTGTACTTTAACCCGTGTTGTTGTAGCTTATATTTTGTCTTAACAGAAATTTGCATCAGTTCAATTTTGTTCTCACAATATAATTAGTTAATATGTTGCAGTGTTTATTTTTAATAGGCTGGTGATGAAGTGTTCTAATCACTTTGTTCCTGTAAAGTATTTTTGTGAAATGAGATTTTACTAGGGAATATCTGTAAAATGTAACCTTGGAACCTACTTACCTTTTTAGTTAAGCACAGTTAATTGCAAAGGTACATACTAGTAGGTGTTGATTACATACAGCTGTGACTTTCAGCTCTATGGAAAGCTTTTTTAAAACAAAATTTTAAAATTACTTGAAAAGTTATGGAGAGGAATAGGAGAAATAATAAGGTTTTGCAAGTCACATGAGTATAAATAACTGCCTAAAAGCTTCCTGTTTTCCCTTACTTCACTTACCACTTCTAAGTTGAAAAGACGCAGGCATAATTTCAGAAGTGTGTGTGCATATTGGGGTATGAGTGTTTTCCATCCACTCCCCAGTGTATATAGCTGTTAGATAAATTCTCAGTATTTTATATTCATTGCTATTGTCACATCAAGGTTTTTAAACTGAGTGGAATATTAACTGAACACTTAAAAATGCCTAAAAATATTCTAAGAACTAATTACAATGGATAGTTATAACAGCTAAAGCAACTGAACAATAACATAGAAGTCTTCTTTTTCAACTCTTGAGGTATAATTTTCTTGTAGTCTTATCTGTTAATTCTTACTGATGAGTGAGAGGTTAAAATTCCACTTATGTATAGATAATATACATAACAGGGTCACTACTGTTCGTCCTTGATACTTGGTTTTGTAGACAATCACACTAATCTGGTATTTTCCTTTTTAGCTTTTACAAGAAGCTGAAGGATGGGGTGAACGATTTAGTGAACTAAATGAACAAACAAAGATGTTTGAATCGTCTAAAGCAGATGTAGAAGAAGTTTTGAAAAATAAGGAGAGCCAAATCAAGGTAAATTTTGACATTTAGGATTGAATCAAATTATTTGAACTGATGCTAGTCATAGAGTTCCAAGAAAGTCTGACAGTCTGTTCGTTTGCCGTCTCTGTTCTCTAGTGTCATGTTTCTGGCTAAGCAAAAGAAAAGTTGCTAAGCAGCACAATGGAGCAGTCTGATAAAGACAACTAAAGCAAACTGTTTTCATTCTGATACAGTACGGCCTTTATTTTTTTTTTCTTTTCCCCCAAGTTTGCAGTGTGGAAGTTGGGCGTGTATTCTTACAGTTGTGTACCTTACATACACAAGCCCTGCTAAAACCATGCATGCTTATAGCTATCTGAAAATTCTTCACAAGGATGTGCCTGTTCACCTGCAGATACGTGTTTTGATGGAAAAAGTATTACCAGACATCTAGAATCCTGTGTGCGGGGCTGACTTAATCTACTGAGGGAACTAAATAAAGGAGAGAAATCCTGGAAAGTAATTGCAATGATAACTGCATTTTCATTGCTTGTGTTTTTTTTATTGTTTGGGGGGGTTTTGTGTGCTTTTTCTTAGTCACTGACACAGTATATACTGAACATGAAAGATTGGAGTTCAGCCGTACAAGAAGATGGCGACACTGAAGACAATCACTCAGACACAGATATAAAAGGCGAAACAGAGAATGGAGAGCACTTAGGTATGGTTTGTGTAGTTTCCCAATTTAAATGTTTAATAGAAGTTTTAGAAATACAGAACTGACGAACTTCCAGAAAAGCTGAAAGATTGGCTTTATAGAAGTCAGATTTTTAAATCTCACCCAATGTCTGTCATATGAGACAGTTAACTGATGCTTGGACACCTCTGGAATAGCAATAATAAACCTCCTGTTTAGCAGTGTGTGGAACACATACTGTCACAGAGCAATGTAAAGACTCAGTGTTCAGTCTCTTGCAGAGTGACATTAGCCTGTGTGAGTATTAAGCAGTGATTCTCGGGCATTTCTAGGTGGAAACCTTGCTTTTATTTCTTCTTCAGCCTTGTCCCAGCAGTAGTACTGACGGTCCTTAGACCTAATTTCTGCTTCCTTGTCCTTACAGAGGTGCTCCTTGCTGCAGGCAGTGTGGTAGCACTGTAGTTGAATGTGTGTAGATGTGTGTCCCCTTAAAGAGCAATACAGAAAAGCCCTTCTTGCTCCTCTTTCTTGCTGCAGCTTCTTTTTATGCTGGTGCTTATGGTACCATAGGGCACATGCCCATGGATCTTACAGTGTATTCAGCATCTCACTTTTAAAGTGACCAGTCTGAGTCATGATTGATGGCAAACAAAGCACAAAAATATAGGCATATTTTCTACCCACATCCCTGCTTTTTGTTTTTCCCTTTGTCCTCCAAGTATGCTGTGCCTATTGTGGTATGTTGGCATTGCTCGTGTATAAAAATGAAGTAACAGCAGTAAGCTCTGTCACAAACCTTTTTGTGCTTTTTATGTGACTTGTCCTATTCCTTCAACCAGATGATGAACAAAAACGAACTGTAAAGAAATTGATCTATGCTGCAAAGGTATGTGATTTTAAGAAACTTGTGGATGGAAAAGGGAAAACTAGATGGAATATATGTAATTATTCTGGTAGTATCAGTACCAGAGTTCAGCATCTTTTAATGTTTAATTAGATGTTTTTGTGTGCGAACAGTTTCTTAATCTGGTAATCTTAAAATACTCGCTTTTTATTTCCATTGTGATTGTAGTTAAATGCTTGTTTAAAGACTATGGAAGCAGAAAGAGACCAAATGTATTCAAAACTGTCTGATGAAAATAAAGCTAAAGGAGAACTTACAGGTAATTAAATGTTGTTTTGCCTTTAAGATTAATAAGATGCTGCTTTGGTAAAATGGTGTTACAGGCTACAAATATTAATTCTAAAAAACTGAATTAAGTTTACATTAGTAACTACTTGATTTTTAAAATTCCTGTTTGAGTTGCTTAGCTATTTTAATTACATGATTTTAGAGGCAGGGCAATTGAAGTTGCAAATTTGGTTGTGCTCCATTGGAATATTCTGTAATTATTAAGTTACAGAATCTTAAAATACAAGAGAAAAGTAATGTTAGTAAATAGATAATACTTCCTTTACATAATTTCTGGGCATGAAACAATGAAGTTTTAATCTAAATTTTAAAACCATCTATTAAAATGGTCACTTAATTGTAGTTAGTTTGTAATGAGTGCAAGCTCAATCCTTAAAATATAAAATACTACATTCAGAGAATTGAACCTAAAAGCATCTTGCTCTGTTTTTCTTTCTTTTGTTGTGTAGGATGTACTGAATTAAACCTTATGGAATGAAAACCACTCTTACTCAAATTAAAATCTGTAATTAGCTATTGCTTTCATAATCATGGCCAGCAAAGTAGCCATCACATATGAATGTACTGCTTTGTTATTTGGGTGGTGAAATGCTCTGTAAGACTATATTTTTCAGTTTCTTACAGTCCTTTAAACATATTCCTTGTCCTAGTGTGTCCTCCAAATTTACTGAAGCTCTGTCCCATAAAGATATTGAAACTTACTTGAAGCTTTGTTACATGTCTTGAAAAGAGGAATAGTAAACAGGAAAAAAAACATGACTCTGAGTTCTGTTTGGAAAGATGAAGGTAGTTGTGACAAATCTGAGTTACCCATTCAGGCTATCAAGGAAAACTTTGTGTGGGTAAATCTGCAAGAGCATATGATGGTAGTGGTTTTACTTCTTTAGTCAAATAATTGCAATAATAAGAGCCCTAAATGAAAATTCAGATTGTGAATTACAAAACTGCGTTGTTTTCAAAGAAGTTACATGGTTTGGAGAGCAAAGGCCTGATACACATACTTTGTGGCAGATAGAGAGTATAGTTGCTGCTTTCTCGTTTTGTATCATATATTCAAATGTATTAACATTATGTCTTATGTTATTAAATCAACATAGGATCAAGGGGTTTTAGACACTTTTTGTATACTAAAATATTGTAAATGTGTTATCCCAATGTAATTAACTCTAAATTTTACAGAACGCATAGAAAACCTTCAAAGTCAGCAAGCTTCCTTGCAGACTGAAAATGAACGTCTTGAAAGTGAAGTTCAAAAGCTTCAGCAGAAACTTAAAGTAATGACTGAGCTTTATCAAGAAAATGAAATGAAACTACACAGGTGCTGGTTCCTCTTCTTATATTAGTACCTCCTATTTGATTTGAATGTAACTGATATGGGGGACCGAAAATTATTGATAGTTTGAATACTGCTTTCCAGAATTTTTGAATTGTGAAGACAATTCATTATACTTTCATGTATATTTGTGATTACAGTAGTTTTATAGAAACTGTTTCCATGAAACAATTAATTGTAGGACTTTTCCACAAGCAAGTACAGAAACAAAGTAACAGATTTCTAATCAATTAAATAAGGCAATTAAAGTAGGAAAGCTTAATTCTTTTTCTTTAATTATTGTATGATATAATACATCTGTCAAATTTGGTGAAAGAAAATCAGTAGGTGCTTTAACTGGTATTTAACTTTATCGTGACTATATTTTTTATAGTAAAGAGAGCAAGTAATGTCAGAGGAGAGATGAGATATATAAACTTAAAACACAGGCAAGCTCTTGTTGGTAAGCAGCATAGAACCCCTGTGAATCAGGCTTCCCTCACCAAAAAAAACAGAACATGAGGGCTGTACTACCGCCCTCATAGCCAGGGTGTTAGTAGGGATTATGACCTAGTGATTGAAATCAGAAATATGTTTAGGACTGGAGATTAAAGTTGGTTGGTACAGGGCTTGTAGTAACCTTCAGAAGTGTGTGTGTGTGGGAACAGGGTGTGTAATTTAAGAGTATGATGGTAAAATTACAGTTATACTAGTCAGAAATAATTTCTTCAAAGAGCAGACATAATTGTGAAGGCAGCAAGAGAATCAGCACAAGACTAGATCCTGTACTGAGCAGTGTGCAGGACCTTTTTAAAGCATAACTTTCAGTAATCTGCTCTGTAGCACATATATTTTTGTAGATATTTAGCATCTTTGTAGGTGCAACAAATCCTAGAAATCACTGTATTAACATTTTGATTTTTAAAAAAGAGCAGGGATGTAACCTATTAAAAAGAAGATATGATAAGCAGGCACAAAGCAGACTGTGTGGATGATATTTAAAAATGCCTCACTAAAGCTCAGAAGATCTATGCTGCTTATCAAAGAATTTTAGAAAAGCCAAAAAGGAGTGGGGAGAAGCTGGTGTGGTGAGGTAGCAGCACAAAAAAGACTTAGAATTAATTAAGGCATCTTTTTTAAAAAACTGGGTCTGTCCAAACAGGGGAAATGGAAAAGTAGGAAATGAAGAATGAGTAGAAAAGAAGTTTAAATCATGTTCACAAGATCCATGACTTAGCCTGATTGCTAAGGAGTGCTGTTCACAGGAAGATGACCAGTTTATCCATTCAGGGTTGTATGCAGCAGTAGTATCTGTGTGTTCTGCAGAACTACCTTGTGTATAATCTGTGGATTGGAGAATTGGTTTGCTCTTCTGTAGTGCCCAAAAAGGCATAAAGATAAGAAAGAGGGACCTGGAAAGACTTTTTTTCTTTAATAGCTAGTAACAATCTTTCTTTCCTCTAGAAAATTATTTTTAGAAAATACCAGAACAAATCACTGACTGTTGCTGTAGCTTGGG
Source organism: Pardalotus punctatus (assembly GCA_013400915.1). Taxonomy (NCBI): domain Eukaryota; kingdom Metazoa; phylum Chordata; class Aves; order Passeriformes; family Pardalotidae; genus Pardalotus; species Pardalotus punctatus. The sequence continues at coordinate 39,469 of VZTX01005619.1, forward strand.
TTTTAGTTTGTTTGATATGATTTGTGGCTCCTTTCAGAATTGTTGACTTGAAACACAGTTAACCACAGATTTTGATTTTTGTTTAAAGGAAGCTGACAGTAGAAGAGAGGGAACGTCTACAGAAGGAAGAAAAGCTCTCTAAAGTAGATGAAAAAATTATTCATGCAGCTGAAGAGCTTAACAGCTACAGGTAATTGCAGATTTTAGTTGCCATAATCACTTCTTTCAAAGTTAAGAAAGAGCAGTAGAGAATTTTTAAAAAAAACCACAGCATAAGCAAATGCATTTTCTTCCAGTTTCTTTGTGGTGTGTGTGTTAGATGCTACTTTGTGTGCAATAATAGACTAAGGGTGGTTTTGCTTTGTTAAAACTTTTGGGTGTTGAAGATTATGGCAACTTTTCTTCCATTAGAATGCTAATTGTACTGACACATTCACTTTAATGGTGTTGTAGAAGTGGGTCTCTAATCTAGTTCCCCTTACTGAACAAAGCTAAAAATACGAAGTTAAGAGAATGTAGTGAAATAAATTGAATGTTCAGTTTTCCTACAGAGCTGACATTTATGCTGTATAGTTATAGTATTCTATTTCTGTATCTCAAAGCCTGTCAAATAGTCCTGTTGCTTAGAAATTCTTTACTAAAATATTGCCATGGGTGAATATTTGCTGTAGCTGTTTTTTAACTGCTTTGCTCTGGTTTTTGTTACCCCAGCTGTGTACCTCTGGGTTTTTTCTACATTTTTCTCGAACTGTGGCATAATTTTTCAATATGTAATGTATATTTGCCATCTTACTTCAGTGTTTATGGGAGTATTAGGTCTAACTGAACAAGAGTGATCAACACTTCCTGAAGAGTTAATTAGATGAATTCTTTCTTGTGGGCATTCTTCAGCATTCATACAGGAGGACAGAATTCACCCTTCCTGATTTATTCAGAACGTGGACTTAGGGCATTCTAATTTTAAAGAGAATATTAATATTGCAAACTGACTATAACCAAGCAGTGTATGTGTCTTTGGCCCACCTGCTGAGAGAGTGTAGAACGTAGCGAGGCTGTGCACAGAGCAGCTGGCAGCAAAGGTGGCTTCATACCTGTGGTCCTGAAATAACTTCCGTGCAGGTGAGCGTCCCTCAGGACTGGGGTAGCCTGTGGCAGTGTGGTGCTCCAGCCACAGCTGGGTGAGGCTGGCTGGTAGGGCATGTGAGGAAGGAGAGCCTTTATATTGGAAACATCACAAACTGCTGAAAAGTTAGGGCGATGTTGAGTTTTGGACTTTATTCTGTTGATTACATTCCTGTTTGCAGTAATGTAAAGCCTAGAATTTCCACTGTTAATATAATTTCTGTGTATCCCATGAGGCTAAGTGTGACAATACTATCTTTTGGATAAAAAAACCCTTAATTCTACCTTTGAGTTTATTGTATTCAAAACTTTCCTCCACATTTTATTACAATATCATAAATCCTCATTCTGTTACAGAGAGCGAGCAAAGGATCTTGAAGAAGAGCTAGAAAGAACCATTCGTTCTTACGAGAACCAGGTATTTTGTGCTTTGTGACAACATCTATGCCAGTAGGAGCGATGTTACTGCACCTGGAATACCAGTCGCTGTTAGGTTGTGGTACTGTATTTGGCTTGCCTTCGTTGGGTGTCTTAATTTTGCCTCCCCCTCCTTCTTAATGTCATCTGGTTTTGACTGACACGATTTCATAGCAGAGATCACCAGATAATTTTATTGAAAAGTTGAATTTTAAGTTCAGGTGTCTCATGATAAATTATCCACACACATTAAATTTATAAAAAAGAGCATATAATCATAAGTTTTGGGTTTTAGGTAAATAATGAATCTCTCTTTCACAGATTACTTCACATGAGAAAAAAGCTCATGATAATTGGGTAAGTTCCAAATCATCTTCATGCTTGCTTTATTATCACTTCTTGTTTCTTACTAAAAACAGATCATCAAAATTATCTCTAATCTTTTAAAGATACGGATTTCTTGCAGAAACACACAAAAGCATGTTAAAAATATTTCTATTATATAAAAAAGTTGGGAAGATTGAGATGGATACTTATGAACACAATAGAATGATAATCTTACATCATTTGTTACAGCAGTAAATCTGCTGGAAGAACATGACGCCATATAACAAATGTACGACCTTTTGCTAATAATGAAAGCTTTTGGCCTTGTTTCAATGCCATTTTTGATATTTTCTTCGGGTGTACTTCACTTCTTTTATCTACCAGTAGAAGACATTATGTCCTGTGAGAACATTATGTTCAATTAACAGCTTCCTAAGAGTGTTTCTACAGAAATCCATTTCTGCTTTTTTTTTCCAAACAGGAAAATTTAAAATATCTCTTGGCTTATATATTCTTCACTTTGACTGAATGTCTGAGATAAAATCCTGCTAAAAGCTATGGTGTTTTGTGGTCCTAATTCCTGAGATTTTAGCTATCTGATTTTAAAACAAAACTTTCTTACATGGCATTTGAGACTTTAAATCTTCTGTAGGTGCTTCAAAGCAGCTATAGCCAGAGAATTCAATTCTGAAGTTTTAAGAACCTGCAGGAAAGCCATATAATTCCTCAAAAATTTTGGTTGTAGAGCTGCTAATGTCGTTTGCTGGCATACATGCAGCTCCATACACAAGTCATATCTTCTGAAAATGAAGTCCATACAATTCCCATAGAATGTGAATCTGGGATCTAGGAACTGTCATATTTGTGAAGCATTTAATCAACAAACAGCAATATCTAAGTATCTGTTTTTTTGTCCTTCCCCAAAGCTGACAGCCCGAGCAGCTGAAAGACACCTCAATGACATAAAAAAAGAAAATGCACATAACAGACAAAAGTAAGTGCAGTGTTCATCTGCTCCTAAATAAATGCAATTTGGCATGTTTTGGGTTTAGGCAGTTTGATGTTTTCTGTTAATGAATTGTGGCCCAAACAGGCAGGGAGATCAAGTGTTCCATTTCTGAAAGAAAGGGAGTCACTTGAGCTTTCCTGTAATTATGACATGCAAGAAAGTAAGGACTTAGGGACTGTGTGAAGTATTGAAATACATCAGGAAAGAAGCAAAATGTAGTTCTAGAACACAAATGTTTGGGGGGGGTTGTTTGTTTGTTTGAAGTAAGTATCTATTAACCAGATGTCATGGTTTACAGCTTATCTCAGAAGTTAATGCTGGACTAACAGATCAGCTGGTGGTAGTTGAGAGGAACTTTAGGGTATGAGGTTAACTAATACTTGGAGTGCAGTTAGAGTGATGTCATACTAGGAATGTGACGTCTAAAATGCCACTTCATCTTCTGAATTACAGTTTAAACACAGCAGCATAGAGAAATACTTTCAGGCGTTTTTAAGTTCAGAGTACTTTGACATCCTTTGTCTTATTTATTTAAGGAATAAAATACCTTGCTTTTTAACCAATTGAGTAGAAAGTCTGGAATTAAACAGTGTAGTCGGGTAAAGCTCTTGCATTTCTTGGTCACTTAATACTTATTTTTTGTCTATTTGCAGATTAACTGAAGCAGAATTTAAACTTGAACTTTTAGAAAAAGACCCTTATGCTCTTGATGTTCCAATGAGACCATTTGGCCGAGGTACAGTATTGAATTGTAATACAGAGCCTAATTCTTTTTGTTTATGGTTTTGTTTCCCAAGACCACACATATGTAATTGTTTGAAAATGATCTTGGCCATGTGTTTGTACAAATACCAGTCATTAAAAAAAATAATTGGGTCATAAGTGATTCTAGGTCACATCAAGTATTTTGGTGAAACTAACAGCATTTGTAGTATTGATTAGAGTAGACTGGGAGTATGTTACACATGGTAATTAGAGCACTATTTTCATTTTAGTTACACAGTTTAGTTTTTAACTTCACCTGAGAAGCTATTTATGCAGTTTGCTAAACTAAGTATTGTGAACTTGAGTATTTTGTTTTAACTGTTCCAGAGCATTCCCCATATGGACCCTCACCAATGGGCCGGCCTTCATCTGAAACAAGAGCTTTTCTTTCCCCTCCAACTTTATTGGAGGGTCCTTTAAGGCTTTCACCTATGCTTCCAGGTGGAGGAGGAGGAAGAGGTACAATTCTTAAACTTGAAAATTTGTCTGTTCTGGATTTCTCTCTCCTCTCCTATAAACCTGTCACACCTTTTCCTCTTGTTGGTGACAAAAAATATTAAAACATCCAATTCAACATAAACAGTTAATTGGGCAAATGCTTCCTGTTTTTCAACTTGCTTCTAAAGCTGTTTAATGTGTAACAGTACAATTGAAAATCTAGTTGTTATTAGTAGGTTGGTAGTGGATTCACTTTAGAAGCATAAATTAAGAAAAGTGAAAAGCCAGACTTAATCAGTTGTCTTATTTTTTGGACAGATGGGGTTCTGCTGAAATGAACATGAATTTAAAGTAAAAGAGAGTCAATTAATTTTCTGAAGAAAGAATACTCCCCCTTCCATCTCATTGGTCTACAGTCAATGAGAGAATGTTGTCAAAAACATGAGGCAGTTTTACTGGGGGTTGTGATACTAGAAAGCTACTGGTTCAGTGAATTGTTTCCCTTCCCTTTGTTCTAAATTTGAGGCAGTCATCATACATGGAAAGTATTTCTTCCCTACTGATAGAAAGGACCTGTAACATGTGTAAGGAGAACGATTCAGAGATTCAGGAGAAGCTGAAAGCAAGTTGGCATGGGTTGTAAGGGAAAAAAATATTCTCCATTCATATTTTTGTTGTTGATAGAAGCAGTATAGATAAATGTTAGAGCGAAGTTCAGCATCTGTTATAGGTAATGAAGCTACTGTTTCATTTATTTCTACCATTACACCCACTGAAGCCTGTACTTAATTACTAGAAAATATGTTCAAATGTCTCTTCTATAAGGATTTCAATAAGTGCAATTATAGTACTCATCTCACAGTGCACAAGACACACAATGCCTTCAAATTTTAGGTTGAATTTCAGCATGGAGAATTAGAGAATGATAGCAGAATTCAGTATTTCTGTCATTTTTCAGACCCAATCTATTTTAAAGGCAGATTGCAATCTAAAATCACTCATTTTTACAGTTTTTATTGCACTTGATTATTCTGGCCTTATGAGGGTTTTTTGTTTTGTTTCTTTGTTCTTCTTGAATAAAGAATTAGAAAGAACCAAAAGAGTGTTGAATGCAGATGAGTGTTTTATGATACCGGTATTCACTCTCAGCGTGCTAATTTTTAGTTTAATTAGCAGCAGGTTTTTATCACTGAGAAGATTTTTTATCATGAGGATACTAGTTTCTGATTCAAAATAACTGAAACTTACAAAATTACTAGTTTTTTAAAAAGCATTGCAGGTCCTCTATGTTGTGCCGTTATTGAACTAAGACCTTTTCATTGCAAACTTTTAAACACTTCTCGTAGGCATAACTGGCCGTCAGCAAACAGCTGGAGAGTCCTGTGGAGCTGTGCACCTCTTGTGTCTTGAAAGTGTTGGCATTCCATGATCTGTTTTACTGTTTTCAGACTTAATGAGGAATGCCATAGTGGAGGATTTAAAATTCAGGAGTGAATAACTACCTGATTTCTTCAAATAGGATCCAGAGGACCAACTGCCATGTACGAAGCTGGAAGTGAAAGAGGAGAGCTGAATTCTGATAGATTAACTGATCCCCACAGACCACCATCAGATACTGGATCCCTCTCTCCTCCTTGGGAACGAGAACGCAGGATAATTCTGCCTCCACCAGGTATAAAACTCTCCTTAGCTACTGTATCCATGGAAAAGGGGAGTTACTGACTTGCAGTGTATATATTTAAGTATTTTGGGTTTAAAAATATTAAATGTTTTCTTGGACTTTCATGTGCTACTGAACTGGGGTTTTTTAATAGTTTTTTTCCTCTTCTTGAACAGTGTGGTTCACTTGCACTTCTCTGCTGTCTTTTAAATATATATTGGTATTACCAAGGGACAATCAACTGTTCGGTTTCATCATTTTACTAGGAGTTTGTTTAGTGCATCAAAAGACCTCTTTGGGCTTGATAGTTCATAAGAGATCTGAGAAGTAAAAAGTTTTAATTTATTTAAATAAAAACCAGGTAATGTTGAAAAATACCGTTTTTCAAAGAAAGAAAACATTTATATTAATAGTACAAGAGTACCATGGTACATTAATCCTTTCTGGCACGTGTTTTCTTGTTGATACTGTCTCTTCAGTGATTAACAGCAGCAAAATCAGTCTTCACTCTCAGTTCTTCAGCTAAACATCTGTATTGCACCTCCAATCAGAGAGAACAGAGATGAATCAAAGAGGATTCTGCTGATATTTCTCAAGTGAAAACTTGTGGCGATGGACAACCTTCCTAGATACCTGTAATAAAGAAGAAAAAACATTAAAAGTTTAGGGAAAAAAATAGGTAACATACACAGATCAAGGCACCTCAGTTATTACTGCAGGAAGCAGTTCACATCTGTGTGCAAGCCTTGGGTGTTAGAACCCAAGGTCCTCTCAGGATGCAGTTTCTCATTTGGCAGGTCTGGTCTGTTGACAGGATACTGCAGAGAGGTAGTCTTGTTTCCTTGGCCTGAGCAATGTTCTTAGCCCACCTTTGCAGCTGGATCTCACTGATACAGTTTGTCTTATAGCTTCATGATTTATTGCTAGATCTGATGCCAGCAAGTTGGTGGAAACCTATTATGGCACTATGAAACATAATGGAAAACAGCATTTTTACCTAAGAATGGCTTAAAACATGCGGTACCTTATTTTGTCTTTGATCTTTGCTAGGTGAGCCTTTGTTTCAAGGCCCCAGCTTAGGCAATCATAACTTCCAAAATTCTGCTCTATGTTAAACCAAAAATCAATGTACTTTCTCTTTTGCAGCTTTTTAGAAAACATAAGCTGTTTGATATACTTGGTGGGATTCATATGTCTGGGTTGTTTAAGATTTGTTTGCTCGCCGGATTAATAGATACTTTGTATATTTACAAGAGCATAAAATATCCGGTGAATCTTTCTGGTCTAAAATTGCGTGGAATTGGAAGAATAAATCTTCACAGACCTGTTATGTGTTCTCTTCAATGTTAGGTGAACTTTACGCTGATCCAGTTCTTCCTCCTCGAAGACAAGAAAGATTTTTCCCTAATCCTCCAAATACTGGAAGACTTTCTGGACCAGCAGAACTACGAACTTACAATGTGCAGTCTTTTGATAAAACAGGTGGGAATTGCTTCCATGATACTCTAAAATGGAATGTCTCAGTGTAAGCTGATTGTTCATGCTAAGCCGTGGCAAGAGGACACGTTTATAGCCACCATAGACCTGAAGTTCCATTGTGTAAAATACATTTTAACACCTGCAGGCCTTGATGCAGCCATTCCCTATTAGAGCAGTAGCCCTCCCTGCTGTCAGGTGGGTGGGATTCCGTGAATGGCAGTCATGTGGTATTTTTTTGGTCCACCCTCACTGTTTTGTATGTTAACCACTCATGATTGGTTTAGAGTCTGTTTTGGTTCCCTCCCATGAGGCTCATCACAGCATTAAAATATCACAAACCCTTGCACTTCCATCCCACACTTGGTAAAGTTAGAAAGGGTTAGACTCACAAAGAGTGAAACAGCCAACCTTTCAAGTGTCCATGGGCTTGGTGCACAGAGGTGGAAGGTCCTGAGGCCTCTTCCTTCAAACTGTTGACCATACTGACAAGTGTTTTGTAGTTCTCAGTGCAGTTGCCCCAACTTAATCACACCTTTCACTGACCCACCAGTTTTGAATTGGCCAACTATGCACATTTTAGTTTGTGACACTGGGCAACTGCCAAAAGCTCAGAGTCGAAGTTTTGGTCATTGGGACCTTATCACTGACAGCCTACGAGCTTAATACTTATTAAGCATTTTTCGTCTTTATGTAATGCCCTGGTAAGTCACATGTAGTCTGATTCATCAGCAAGGTGAAGCCATCAAACTTCCAACAGAAACTTTACCACCCAGGACTCAGTTACTGATAGGATTAGTAGGAAGTTGACATCTCTCTTGCTCCATTTCTGGCAAGAGGAGAGAGAACCTTTGCTACTGGGTGTTACAGTGTGGGAACTGGAAATGCTGAATTTAGTTTCAGGTTGAAGGTTCAGGTTTCACAGTGAATTCTTCTTTACTGGAAGACAGTTCTCTCCCTGTGCAGCTACTGACTTTCCCTCTTTCCCAAGCCTCCCTTCTGTTTCACTTCTGCTTTCTCTCACTTCTGCTTTCTAATACTTCATGTGCCACTGAGGTTTTTCTTTCAGCTCCTGGCTGCTCTGTGAAGGACAGGAGAGGTGCACTGTTTTTGCACTTACTTACTGCATCTTTTTTTACCCCTTTCTTCAGTAACTGCCAAGCAACAACTAGTTAATTTTTTTAAACGTTGTATTCAGTTCTAGGGCAATTCAAAACTGCCTTAATGGAAACAGGGTTTTGGATAATGTTGTTGCAAGCATTTAACAGGTCATTAAGCATGTGTGAATGTTGCTTTTTAGAGACACATAATTTCACTAGACTTGGGTGAGTAGTTGTAAAAAAAACCCCGAAAAAAACCCAGCACATCCAACACACCTGACTTCAGAACAGCAGAATGTCTCTCAGTACTGAAATTAAGGCTCCCACTCATTAGAGTTACACTTCTTAGTGAATGAGTTACACTTCTTAGGAAGATGACACAAATGTTATTTAAAGTGAACAAAATAATACGCATTTTCCTAAGCAGGTGTGGCAAACTATAAAAACTTTCCACTTGAAGAGGTACCTGGAGCAGGAAACTTCTTGTCAGAAGGAAGAGTTAAATGTTGACAGAGTTTGTGAGCTACTTTACAAGGACCTAAAATGGAAAGTCTTATGCAACCTAAATGTCAAGGCATGAATATTCTCTGTGTGACATAGGGGTTGAAATGTTTTAGATTAAGTAACAGTATCATCAACAAAGGCAGGGCCTGCTTGAAATGACAAGTTATTTAGAGTTTTTGAAAAGACCTACCTGTTCATTGAGAAAACAGCTTTGTTTGCTTTCAAGGATTAGAAATACAACATGCACATGAAAATTCTGTCACTAGTTAGAAGTCTTGTTTTGGTCTTTTGTTTTTTTGTACAATTGTCTCTATTCAAACTGAAGCATAAGAAAGCAATATTTTTCAAATTCCAGGTTTGGGGGTTGTTTGTTTGTTTAAAGAAAGTGCATTTAGTGTGTATATTTATATCCCGTCAGATTGTTCTCTCTGACAATTCTCTTTAAAAATTTTCTCCATTTGTTATTGAAAATACTTATTCCCTGCAAAGTATATAATTAAAAACACTGAAGTTTCTATTTATCTCTTTACTTATAAAGTGAGTAAAGCAAATGAGAGGATTATCAATATTGTTAGTGTTGTTATTGTTGTTATTATTTCTGACTGCTCGTCCAAAACTGATGTAGTTCTGAAAGTCTCCTTGATATTTGTCAGCCAAGGAGGGAATTGGTTTCTGTCATACTTGAATAGGATTGGTGTCAGGCTGTGTGCCAAGAACATAGCATAGCATAGCCATTCCCAGAGTGAGGCTTAACAAAGAAATAAACCATTAGTCAGAGGGAGGGGGGAAATGGAACTGCAGCTTGCTGTTGGTTTTGTTGCCTATCTATCTTGATTTCAGAAAAAATACTGAAATCAGTGGTGGAGAGAAAGAGATCAGCACTGACTTACTTATTTCCCTTTTGCATACAGATGGACAGACGTCTTCAGAGCATAGTCCACGAACAGAACCAAGTGGAGATGGGATGAAGGATCATTCTAACCTCAGTGTAAGTAGCTAAAGAGAAGCTTGATTTAAAGAAGCTTTAATTTTCTGCAAAAAACATAGAAACATTTGTCTGTAGTCCATTGGTCACATTATATTGCACTCTGCAGTGCAAATTATAAAATTATATGTATACTTTTATCACAGCACTTGTTATTGTGAATTAATTTTGATTTATTACTAATACAATCCCTGTTGAAAATTACTTATATCCCACAAGATGAAACTATAGTCAAGCAGATGATTAGTACATGTAGGTAGCATTGCTCAGGATTATGCTGCAGCTAAGGCAGAGTTGGAACTAGCTCTTAGCTCATGTCACACCTACATGGAAGTGGGCCTGATGGGACTGGAGATGCTCCCTTTCCCTCCACTAACTTCCCTGGTTTTCTTGTGTTGCAGAACTCGCTCCCTGATCAGTCGCTGGCACCTGAAAGTGAAGCTGTCAGTTCAGGGTTTGCGCCCCCACCTTTCCCTCCAGTCAGACCTCCACTGCTGCCGGGGGATTCTAGAGCACCACCAGTACCTTTCATGAGACGAGGACCTCCTTTTCCTCCCCCTCCTCCTGCTGGCATGTATGGGCCACGGGAATGCTTTCCAGTACGAGATTTTGGGCCTCCGCACCCTCCACTGCCAAGTACGTGGATTTTGCCAGCATTCATTTCAGGTTGATGAACATGAGTGTTTTGTGCAGGTAGTGAGTTACCACAGTGGGTAGACATGTACATATTTGCACACACTACTTCTTAATTCAGCTAACAGGGAGCATCTTTCTGATTAAGGTTATTTGTGTTGTACACTTCCTCTTCTGCAGCAGCTCATCTTGATCTTTTTACAAATACTAGCTTTGGCTGGAAAATACACCTACATGTACTGTTCAGCATTTAAAGATTTCGTTTTGGGCAGTAAGAAAGGAAGTAGGTGGTTACCTTAATCCTTTTCTTCCTATGACGTTGCATCTTCCATAAATCTTAAAAGCTTCATCCTCTGGCCTGTGAGCTGTGCTGGTGCCCTGCAAAGGGACAGACCCAAAACATCTGTTTTCCCTTTGAGTCTGTAGTACTGGAGCAAGAGGTAAGTGTCAGACTGTAGGGCTTCTTTTCTGACTCCTGCTGTTCCCTGAGTATGTGTGAACTAAGCCATTTACCTGCCAAAATATCTGTAAGGTGTGGCAGGCAAGGGCTGCTGTGGCAGACTGAAGGGATGTTGGCAGCAGCAGCCCCAGGAGCTGGCAGTGGCTGGCTGCTGCTTTGAGGCTGTTGTGGGTAACTACTGAGAAGGGATGGGTTTGCCCTCCTCCTTCCTGGCCTCTCTGCCTCTTTGGTTCCTGACATGTGACTTCTAGTTAGATAGGCCTGGCTGAGCAGTAAGACAGCAAGAGGAGCAGGAATATGTGTTTACTGTTGTGATTGATACTAACTGGACTGCTCTGATTCTCTCACAGTAAGAAATCCATTTCCAATGAGACCTTATCCTCACTATCCACCTCAACGACCTGGATTTTTGCCTCCACCACCTCCTCCTGAAAATAGAGTTGAACCACCTCAGTCAAATCCATCAGCTGTAGAACAACCAGAACCACAGCAGGAGACTTGACAGTCATCTGGGGAATGTCCTGAACCAGTTTTGTGCTCTCCTACTGGCATTTTTCCTTATGTTAAGTAACCGTTGTTACTTAGGTCTATACAAACTACTTCGCTCAAATTGAAGCTTAATAGAGAAAATTCTCAGGATAGTATTTTGTAAATAAAGAATTAAATAACTATGAATATTGTGAATAAGTGATTTCCATTGTACAATAGTCATTTTAAATTAAGTATTTCTAACTTGAGTAATCTCTTCAGAGGTGTATAAAATTAAATCGTGAACCTTATTGTAAAAGTCCAGCTGCTTTGTCCTGGTTGAGCTGTACAGGGAGCCTCTCTGCATGCCAAAAGTGATGCTTGCTGCATTATGAATAGGATGTGAAAACAAATGCAAACAGTTAATAAAAATCTCCAGAAAATGAAAGCAATGTCACTGGTATCATGGTATAATAGAAGTAGGTGAAGATGAATAACCATGATCCTCCACTAGTGTCCCCACTGTTAGTGACCTCATAGGTGATCTTTCAGCTCTCCAGCTCTACAAGGTGGCAGTTCTGCCACGAAACTGCGGGGGAAAAGGCACAGCAGAAAAGCTGAGCAACTCTCCCCTCCCTCTTCAAAAGCTGGAGTGGAGGAGTGTTTATTGAAAAGGTGTACAGAGGTTTTTTTATGACCGGGGAGGAAGGAGTCATAGCTAGGGGATGCTCCAGCACAGCCCAGCCCTTGCCTTTGAAGACATGTCTGCAGCAAACTAATAGGAGGGGTGGTTTTTTAACTGTCTCAACATCAATTCAGTTTATTAGGCTTCACATTTTAACACCAGCATTTGGAAAAAGCTGGGCAGGACAAAAGCAGAATTAAAAAGTTCAGGAAGGAAGAGGAAAACTTACAGCATTACTAAGTTTGTGCCTATAAAAGCATTTGGTGTGTTACCTTGTCCACCTCTGCAGGCAAGGTTCCCATATGCTGCTTCCCTGACAAATGGCTGTCCCAAGAGGCACAGTGCACCCACTTGCAGCCAGGGCCGGATCTAGACAGAGCCAAGCTCCGCTTTTACTGACAACTGTACAATCTAAAACGTTTCTGCTAGGACCTGGTGGCTGTTCTGACAGTTTGGCTTCAACTGGAAAACCATGTGCAGTCCTTTAGTAAGGGACACTCTTAAGATAAATAAAGAAGCAAAGTGGTTTTAGCAAGCCCCAACTCACAGCAGCAGTTCAGCCACCAGTCCCCATTCTCCGCGTGCACGCACACATAACACAGTTTCAGGCTTTAATGTAAATGCAGCCACCACACCCCATAATTAGAAGTTACCAAAAAAAACCTCCAGCCCACTTTTTTTTTGTAATAGCTTAGGTCGAGCCTGCCAAGGGAGCATTTTTTCTTGTAGCTCAGTATTCCTGCTCCTGCCATTATTCCCACGTTGACCTTCTGCTCTAGAACTCTTCCCCATGGCTCATTCCTGCAATTTCTTTATCCTTTCTTCTGCCTCTAGCCCTCAAAGCATTTAGATAAGCCATTGTACTCCCGCAATTCAATGACAGAGTCTGACAACAGACATTTTAAAGCATCATCCATGTTAAATTAACTATGTCGTTTAATTTGGCTGTTGCATCACTTTTAGCCAATTAGTTGTTGCTATGAGTTTGCCTGAGAGACTGCACCAGGATTCTCATAGGAATTACTGCGTTTTACCCTTGTCATCAGCCCTAGCAACAACCAGAACTGCCAAATACAACCTTGCCCCTACACAGAGAATCAGGGGATAGCACAGAAATCCTGGACTGATACCACTGCCATAAACATTTTTCATTCCTTGCCCAACTCACCTGAGAGGCTGCAAAAACTATTTATGAATGTATCTTATGCTTTCTGAGCAACCACAGTATTTTTCTCTGTGTGGGTTAAATATTTGTTCTAAGTTAACTCTGAAAAATTCCTCCTCCACCAAAACAGTGTATGCCCACAATGGTACTGGAAATACAAAGAAACAACGCAGAAGTAAAACTCCTTTTGAGATTATGCAAGTTCAAAGTAATTTCACATAGTTTGTAAGGTCCCACTCTAAATGCAAGTGAATATTAAGACCATCTTAATTTCATAACAATTACAGATTGCTTCAGCTTGAATCCCTTCATCCTGGTATCACTAATCAAGATTACTGCTGAAAATACAGGCAGAAAACAAACCTCACTTTTATCTCTTCCTAAGACAGGAGAACAATCAGGTGCATTTCTCCAACACCGCTTTCACCACACAATCCTGGCTTTACTGGACTGCCTGTAATTGCCAAGATAGAAAGATTCTAGCCCTCTGTTTTAAGTACATTGATTTCTTCCCTGAACACAAGCCAAACCCAGCGAGTAGACTTCAGACTATGAAAAAAATCAGACCTGGAGCACTAACAAGGGACAGCCATTGATAAGAGCCAGCTCTGGCAGCAATTGCAGTGAGTGAAAGGGCTGCACATCTCTCTACTGTAGTCAAGAGGGCTGCTTCTCCTGCCCATCTTATCTTTCAAGATTGTTAATTAAAACAAAGCAGAAAATAGGTTAGACCAGACTAAAAACATGTTCATATAACAAAAAAGCAAACAGGTTAGTTCCCAACTCTGTTTAGTAAGGCAGTTACCCATAAAATGCAGGAACTTACAGAGATAAAATTACCCTTCTGCATCTGTTTAAACCAGAGGACACAGAATTTGCTTCATTTGTTTCTGGCTTTTTCTGTGACTTCTGTAATCTTGAACCCTTAATGACCAAACTTCAGGTTCAGATGCTGCTGAGCAATCACCATCAGATTTAACTGCTACATAAACCTCCCTCCTGAGGCCAAGCCCTGAAAGGCATCAAGACAAGTCCCCATATTTCAGTTTACTGGAAAATTAAAAGCTGTAACTGTATTTACCTTATCTTTATTACCCACAGCGTCTCTTCAGTACGTTGGCAAATGACCTTGCTTTACTAAACCCGGAAGCTCTAGGAAGCTGCTTGAACAACAAGCAGCGCAATTCTCCTGCTTGGCAGCAGTTTGGGCTATCGTAACACGAAGTTCAGCAGCTCGAATGAAGTCCGTGCTTGGCATGCACACACTGACCAGCCACTCTGACAAGCCTCACAGCACAGTCAGCCACTGCAGGGCACAGCAGCTCCTCAACAGCTGACCAGACATCTGCAGTTTTCATTCATAAGGCACAGCTGTGTACTGAGTACGGATAAAACGTCAAACTGAAGCATTGCAGGTATTCATAATCTATTTAATAGTGGGACACCAAAGAAGTACTACATATTTTTCTTGAGCACATTAGATTTTGATTTAAGCAATTGCAATTGATGCAGTAATTTCTCAAAAATAGTCTTCTATATTCTACAATCCACAGTTTACTGTATCAGTCTAATAGGTCATATAATGATATACTGTTTGTGCTAACTGGTCTGATCTTTAGCAAAGCATCCTTCCCATTCCTCCACCACCCCAAAAAGTCTTGACAAAATTCAGCCAAATTAAAAAAAAAATTTCTGTGTGACGTAGATTTTTCTGCTGACCTAAACACAACGGGAGCTACTAGTTATACACATCTTATGAACGATGTTGCATTTTAATTCTAAAAATCTTCATGCTGATAACAATAAAGTATTTTATACAGTGATCAATTTTTAATGCTTTATTCATTGATTAAAAGAATATAACATTTAACATAAACCATACAACATCAGTCATCAATTCAAACATTCAGCTGGTTTCCTTACATTTTCTGTCAGGAGTTTTTTTTAAATCTGATCACATTTATAAGATAAAATCTCACCACATCTGGCATATACACACACTGTGCCAGTGGATTCACTCTACTGATGTACATATAAAATCCGCATGGTATGTGCTCACTGGAGACAAAACAGCGCACACCTGTCAAAAGGTCATTTTAATATAAGATGGTAAAACCATTTGTAAAACACATATAAACTTTTTCCATAAATAGAATCATATCTGGACATCTGTTGCATAAATTGTGTTTTCCAAAGCTTACAATATAGCAGCCAGGTCTCAGCACTGCTGGGCACCCACGTTGGCCACTTACTTTATTATTGCAGACTGTCCTTTAAACATTAAATGCACAACATTCGTACCACTTAAAACTGGGGTCAGGTGGAAGTCTCACAGAGACCACGTCTGTACCGCGGTTGCCCTGAAACAGTTACATCGGCTTCTAAAGCCTCTCAGATATAACAAGATTTTAAAACATACTTCATGGAATGTTCTTCATGCATCATAGCAGCTCATACCTGTGATAGAACAAGCTTTGTATTTGTTTCCTTTCCTTCCTTTACATTCACTATTCACAGTGAAACAGGTGCATGTTTGTTAAGAGTTCTGAGGTTGCTGACTGAGCCACAGCACAGCTGTGTACCACAGGTCGAAATTCGACCTTATATATTACAATCTAGCAGTATCTGGCTGGCCAAAAGTTGGCCTGCCCCTGCCAGCATGTGGGCACTTCTTCGTTTTTAATCTATTCTTTGGCAGCTGACACAGGCGCTGACAGAGAAAATCCAGTGACTTGGTTGTTAGGGATTTCACGACTAATGTTTGTTTGCAGGTGTAGACCTTTGTATTGAAATCTTCACTGTTATGTGTTTACCTCACCGGCGTGCACATTCTTGCTTTTACCTTTTGAACTTTGGCCCAAAGCTAACTTTTAAGAAAGATGACAGAACGTGAGAACAAACAAGGAGGAGTTTGCAAAGAATCCAAAAGACTACAGCTTATGGAGTGAATCTCTAAGTGCAGGGGCCTGAACGCTAGTGTTTCACACCGCCGCTTAACAGCTAAGGAAAGCCGAGAATGGAGTTAAGCCATGCTGCAGAATCCGCACGTGAAATCAAGCAAGGTAAGAGTCTTACAGTGAACAGCCCTGGATAGACTTCTCGTCCCTTAAGCCTATTAAGTAGCATGCTACTGGATTAAGCACACAATGACAGCATAGAAATCCACTGGGCTATGGATATGGGTATTAAAAACAGTTGGCTCCCAAGCACAGGACTCCAATATAATAGCAAAATAATTCAAAATGCAGTTACTCAATTAAAGTAAAGTTAGCCGGCAACCACAGACAGCCTTTGGCTGTATCTTTGCAAGGTTTGGTAGACAAGTCCATTAACCGTGAAAACCCTAAACACTGCCACTTTCAGCTTCTAAACCAATACCCGACTACGTTCTTTGATCAAGAAGTAGAATACACATATATAATTCTATATAGCTAATACTGATTAAACACAGCACAAAAGGGGTTAATTCACACTACCGAAAAAACATAATAGGACCCTACTTGCATATGTAACCACAGGAATTGTAAATAAGGAGTTAAATGCCTTCACTGAAGCTTTGCATCTCTCTGTAAAAGTGATGGGTTGGCTCAGTGAAGACACTGAGCAGCTCTATGTCCATGACGGCATGCCAAGGTCGACCCAATCCAAGAGATACTTGCTCAATGAAATTGCGTACTGGATCCACATCCTGATCAGCCAGTTCTCCTTGGTCGAATTCAATGCTTTCTTCTGTGACTTCCAGTACTTTCAGGTCAGAGCCACGAAGACGAGCGATTGCTATAAGATTATGAGCCCAGACTGTGTAACCTATGGGGAAAGAAAAATAAAGTCGCTCTGTCATTTTCCTACACAACATTTTCATACTGTAGTACTTAATACCAGACCATCTCAATATCTCTCCCAACCTATTCTGTCATGTTCCATGTGGCAGAATTTCCCTAGGGTATGGTGTAGGCTTTCTGATTTTAAGTAGTGAAGCCCCCATTTTATACTCTGAATAAGAAAGTATAAAAGTATTTCAGATAGTTTCACCAAGACCTTCTAGATCTTTTTCCCCCACTTGCAGAGCAGTGGACTACTGTAAGTTATATATACAATTTCAAACCTTGTGTGACATACTCTGCAGTATAAATAGAATGAAAAAAGTGAGTTACCAATTAAGTGAATGCTTAAAAGAACTGCTTTAAAATTCTGCTTATGCTAGAAAAAAAATATTTGCTTTTGTTGCTTTAGTAGACTTATTAAAAAAACACCCAAACAAAAGCACCACCAAACAAACAAAAAGGCAACACGCACACAAACCAGAAGCCTCTTCAGTCTCTTCAGTTCACCCCAGTGTGTGTGTATATGTACATATATATATATATATACACACACATATATAATAAACTACATGTATCTTATTATTCTGTCTGAGATAAAACATAATTACAAAGCTTCCCTCTCTTCACATTATACATTGGCATTTCTCTTTAAAAACTCCTACTCTCCAGTTACCTGTTAGCTTTCTGTGCCCTGGCTAAGAGAAATGCTGAGCTCCTCCCTATTCAGATGCAAACCACAGATGGTCTGGGAACTTCCCTTTTGGGGAGCTCTGCCAAATCAGCCCTTGCACTGCGAAAGGAAAGGCTCATTTCTGCCTTAATCATCATTCTCACAGGTGCTAAGCTTCTCGGTGAGAAGCCCAAGTAGATTCCAAGCAAAGCTGCAGTCTGCACAATATTTGAACTGGGAAATCGAAACTGCTGAGAAGTAAAAGTGGTTTGGTCTTCCAACAATGCAGTTAACATGCTCTACATCATAATGTATCAAAATAAAATTGATAGTTAGAGAATGAAGATGTCAAAGCAATAGAAAAACGAATTTCCATTCTATTTTCTATTATGTCTCTGTAAATCTGATGGTTAGGGTAGGTTTTCAAGAAAGAAGCCTGCACACATCTGTAAGGCTCATTTCTGGTTATTAACCATTAGGAATGTATGAATTCCCACAATCTTCATCAGCTGGATACTTCACCTCCAACACAATTGTCCACAGAAGATGAAGCTGTCTTAATTCAGGCAGCTTAATTCAATGTCCCTTCCTTAATAGGGACATTAAACTCAATGGAAAATTCCTCCCTGTATGGTGACACTCTCCTACCAGGATATGAAGGAGCTCACAGCACCTTTCAGTTATCTTGATTGTAAGGGAACTTACTAAAGAAATCCTTGAATGAAAGTGCAAGAATAAAGGAAAAAAAAAAAAAAGCCCTGCACCCAAAACCCTTTACCATCCTATGGTCAGGTATATGGCTTTTGCTGTAACTTTTCATGGCGAGATCCTCTATGCACTGGAACAACCATCTTATTCCCAGCTCAGTCTCATTTTAAATTAACTCTCCTTTCAAAAGTTTTGCCTGAAATTTCTTAGTGACCTCCCAGCTGCCAAATAGTCTCTGTCCAGCTAAGCATTCAGAAGTAACAGTAAATGATCACTTCACTACTGGTATCACTGAACAACAAATCTACCATGAACACACTGCAATTTGTTCTTCCTTGCTAGCAAAAATTTCAACTGTAGTTTTGCTCATGGACAGAATAAAACTTCACCAGTATGTTTGTAACACAAAGTCGTAAAGGTCCATGTGGAAGTATCCTTCCCTTAAGGAGGATGAAAGAAAATAAGGACAGGCCTCTTGTTATTCACAGTGCCAGATCATACTACTACAAGTATCATAGTGTCTCCGTCCCATCCCAAATGGCCACGCATTCTTTACACCCTTTCTTCATTCTGCAAGAATATATTTAACATCTGCCTTCCTCTGGGGCTCCTGGACATGCAACCTTGGTGGAAAGATGATGACTTCCCACAAAAGCCAATCTCGAAGCACCACATATAAAGTGTCCTTAGAATATGTTTTCCCCTTCTTCTTTTGGTCAGTGACAAGTGGCAGCCAAAACTAGATGTGAATCAAAGCTTTTTCAAAAGCAAATACCAGAAGAGGAAATATACACACAAATACACACACAAAAAAGCCTGATAAGCACTGGAAACTGAAGAATAACCACTTCAGGAGACAGAAGAAGCAACCTGAACACTTAAAGCCAATTATGGCACCTTGAACAAAACCACCTTCTTTTCCTGAAGGAAATTTGACAGTATAATATGACAAGTGGAGCCAGAAAACATTATATGGTAAACCTCAGAGAATCCAAGCATGAGGCTGAGTTGCTGTACTGAGGCATCACAGCATTCTGGATATTTCTTCTTAATAGTGTTCTTCCAAAAGTTACTACTCTGCATAAAAGATGCTTACAGAATAGTACTAGAGAAGTCATGCTCACAGCTTAGAAAAGATCAGGAGGCATTTATAAGCATCTAAGCTAGCTTCTGCTGCAAGGAGCAGGGAAAAGAAGGGTAAAGAATCTGAATATCAACATAACAGCAAGGGGATATTTGGCCATTCTCTCACACAGGCAGACACAGCATCTCTCCAAAGGAAGAAGCATAAAAGACTTTTGCTTTCCCAATGCTGTGCACAGACTAATACCTTCTACTGAACAGACACGTGCTGATATTAAATGATACTTGCACTAGCTTATGCTCAGATGTATTACAGGCTTTTAAAGTCAGTTAATGTATTAGAGGAGTTTTCTGTAGCAGGAGGATAATTTTTTTTTAAAGGTCCTCAAACATATCTAAATTCTAGAAGAAACTGCTAAAATCCACACCTAGACTGGTACAGTCATGTACCAGCAGCCAAAATCTGTCTCATCTGGAAACTGTTAAGGAGAGACAGCTGAATTGATCTTGCCTCCCCCAGCAATGATTTTTTCAGTAAAAGACCTTGGAAAAAAGAAGAGCAAATACAGCAAGACCTTCTGACTTCAACCATGGAAATTTGAATGTACACCGCCTGCTGCTGAAGGTCTCCTGTTTGTACTGAACGACTGGATATTTAGTCCCCCAGGCAGTCTGAGGAAACACATTCATTCTTATGCAACACAATACAGTCATCACTTAACTCCTTCATGCATCAGCAAACATGGTCTTTGTAAGCTGATTCCAGCACAAAAAAAAAAGCATTATTCTGCATTATTTCAGGTGCCTTAAAGTTTGCCAAACTGCTGTAACTTCTACCACCAAGCAGCATGTATTGATGACAGAGCTGAGTAAGTTCTGAAAGTTATTTGCTACTACATGGCAAATAAATAAGTGGGATAAACATAGCTCTGGTATGACTGGTGAAAACAATGCACTCACTGAGACAACCTCCTCCACATATTTTTAAGTGTTCATCTGCTCGTAGTCTTATCAAACTGGTAACAAATTTCTTCCTCAGCTTTGGGGCACTTTACTCATGCTATTTACAAACAGGAAGCAAAATCATTTAATCTTGCCAGCATATGAGCTCACAGTAAAATGTTTTCAGTTCACATGTGTATAACCCATCATTTAGTGGAACTTGCACAGTGCAGACCACTTGCACAACAAGCCTCCTGGAATGCTCACTTCTTAAGTTATCCTCATTTCTGTGAGGAGTTTAATAAAATCCTATGTGATTTCTCAATAGAAGTTAGTAAGATACAAGTACATTGAAAACTCATATACAACAAACACCTTCAACAACAGCATGTATAACAACTATGCAGCAGCCTTTTGAATAAAATGCCACTAAAGCACACTATGATTAGAAAGGCTGAAGGGTTGTAAGCATTTAAAGGTCACACACTATGCCCATGCAACATGTTACCTACCATGAACAGCTAGGAGAGACAGTCTTGTGCACCTCCAGGCTAATAAGACAAGTGGATCTTCATTCCGGTTGTCACTGAGATCTGGGAAGGCAGACATATCTATCACATCATTCATTAGTATAAAATGAGTGAGGAACTTGTCATACTGCCTGGATATGAGGTCAACTACAGCCCCTGAAACACAAGTGACATAGCTGTCAAAGTGAATCCTCTCTAGGGGGATACTGGGCTTAAGAATCCTTAACATATCATCACTCTTGACATCAAAAGCCATTATATAGACCCGAAGATTAGTGCTGTTGCGAGTCAGCGCCTGCCAATTCTCATCTTTTGGCATATTGTCCAATGACTTGTGCATTATGGAAACACTGTGGACCAGGAGAGACAGTCGATGCAAAGGCACATGGTTGCTGTCAGCCAGGACTCTTGCCATTTCAGCTGTAAAATCACAGAAATCCAAAGCAAGCGAACGCAGATTCACAAAGCGCTCCAATTCAACCGCAGTGATAAGAGTGGTATTACCAGGGATGTGGTTGTCCAATAAGCTCAGATGTTCCATGGTGTTGGCTATGGGGTTTGATAAGGAGGACAATGATGTGGGAGTTATTATTTGCAGCATTAACCCACATGACAGCCATTTCAATTGCCTGCTATTGCCTAATATCTCTTCAAACAGCTGTTGGATTCTGCAAGTAAACAAAACAGACAATGATCCTATTAAACATAGTGTAGTCTTACCAACTGCAAACCATTCCATTTTCTTAATCAAGAATTATTCTTCCTTCATTTATAGCCTTATTCTGCAGGAAGCTGCTATTATTATAGTTCTTGTGAACAGCAACCTGACTGCAGACCTCCCAGAGCATTTCAACCTCCATTGCACTTAAAAGGTTAAAATCATAAACCAAAAAAATTTTTAAATGTACTTTGTCTTTCAGAAATGGTGGCACACTATGAACCTTCACTTCATGTATTTTCCAGCATTTATTTAACACCCTCCCACACACATTTTAAGGTTATGCAAATAAGAAAACCTGTAATGCTTTTCAAACACAGCTCTTGTTTTTAAAAACAGCTTTTTGTATTTCCTAACTTAGCTAGAACTGCAAATTTAGTATGGAAAAAAAAGTAATTTTCAATGAAAGGTGGCAGAAACTTCATTTTAAGTGTAAGTTAGAATGACGGGAAATTACCTGCTTGACTTTGTTCATTAAAGGGTAAAAAACATACATGCAAGAAGACTCTTTAAATAATTCCAAATATACAACTAACTGGATTTTCAAGTGGCAACAGGTTCATGTTTTACCAAAACAATCTGGAGCCAGTAACATTTCAAGCTCAAATTATCAGTGCCAGATTATTATGAACTTAATTCTGATGTACCCCACCTCTCCTACCCCTTTTTTTTAGTGACCAGATGTTCTTTACATTAAGATGTTTTGTTCCAGCAGGCAACAAAAAGTATTTTAGATTTGCAATCTTAAATTCAAACAGTACAGTCACACTCTATAAACTTTCTCCTACAAGTATTTTTCCAGTCTTCATTCTACAGCTGTAAAGGCCCAAAAGAGTCCTCCCACCCAAATGACAAGTATTCTTTTAGCATATTAAGACGCATGTCTCTGATTTGTAAGTATTTGATCTTAAGCCCTGATCAGCCAGAGGGAAAGACCAGCATTACAGGGAAGCAGTTGAGCCAGGCTATGACAGTCCCATGACACATCAATAAATAAGATGAAAACACCTCCAGTACAAAATTAGCAAAAATTTTTGTTCCTCAAATCAGGTAATGGTTTTTGCACAGAACACTTTTTCCTTTACTCCTACGAGGATCTGTGTATTTTATACATCTAGGCAAAACAACATTACAAAGTTGTTATTCTCATCCACATAACTTTAATAATGTCCAGACAAAATTAAAGGTTTAGCCCAGTATCCTGACTGACAGCAGAGAAACACTAACACCTTAAGGTGACAGAACAAGGAAAGCACATAGGGATATTTCTCAAATCTCTCTACTTTCCAAAACTTTGTAACGCAGACCTCCTGAGCAGACAGAAGTGGCTTTACGTATTTTGCAACTCTTAGAGATTTCACTTCTACAAATTTATTCGGGTTCGTCCCTTAGCCAAGTGTTTAGCAACCATAACATCCAATAATAAAGAACTTTGCCATGTGATTCCCCCCTCTTCTTGCTTGCTCTGAACCAGTTACCTACTACCTTTGATGCCCCATAACCCTTCTGCTGTAATAAAAGTTAAAAGATCAGTCATCATTCATCCTCCCCCTCAGCAAATCCTTATTCATCCCCTCCCTTGCCTCCATGTGCTTTCTTCCTTCTCCTATGAAGGTACTAGGTTTGCAAGGCATGACTTCACCCAAGTGGAAAAGCTGGTGTGCTTATTTTATTTTACACCTCAGTACCCAAGGTTATGCCTAGGATAGTCATCAGGTAAAAAGATTTGAGGTAAAAAGGCTTCAGTATTTTCCAGATTTCTTCAAACATTTTATTTTAAATTGAGAACTGGCAACTGTGACCAAATGAAACTTTTAAACAATAGGTAAGACTCACAGACAGTGTAGTTTCTCTATTTTATTCTTAAATTTATTTAAAGTTCAGATGAGCCTTATTTGACCCTGGCAATGTTTGTTTCATAATTATTCTTGCCAATGCTTAAATTGAAGGCAGATTATCATACAATCCCCCAAAGAAAAAGATTCTACCATAGCAATCTCAAATTTCTTCCAAAGACTCTTCCCTCCCCCTCACACACATTTACAACAGGGGCTGTAATGGTTACAGCAATGGTAGAATTTATTTTGTCATAGCCCAGGTAATCAATCTTCATAGCGCTCTTAATATTTTACAGAACTATTGAAGACAAATCAATTTTGAGGTGTTCAGTAGAATACTACCATCTATATGACTCACTGCACTAAAAATCTGTTTAAATAGTTGTTCTCATACAACTTAAACATATGAGCGTAGAAGAATACTGTTTTAGTACCTGCAAAATTTAATAAAAAGAATTATGACATAGAACTCCGCAGCTCTAGGGCGAGTTTTCTCCCCAGTGGGAATTGCACTAAGAAACTTTTTAAAACAGAAAGAATGATTTAATGCTATGTGCACATCAGTGTTTTAGTGTAAGCACTGAAGTATTCATACAAGTATTTCGATTTGTGCTGCTAGTCTAATGACCTTTAGGTCTAAGGAAACTTTCTGCAGTTCTTAGCCAATTTAATAAGAGATCAAACATGTTAATAGAGAATATTTAACAGTAACAATTTCTGAATTGCTTTTAATATCTCATTTAGATATGTCCATACAGAAAGCACTATATAAACTACAGGTCAATCATTTTAACATATTTCAAATAAATGCCCCAGCAGGTTTGGTTTTTTCCTCCCCTGCAAATTCTTATGCACATTCTATTTTTCATAAACAGATTGCATCTAACTGGAGTTTGCAAAAATAGTTTGAACTGTGTTCTAGAAAATTAGACATGTGAATTCTTGGAAATTAACACCTACTTTATTATCATATTAATTTTACTTCAACTGCCTCGCATGTACTACAACGTCTATCCTAACTTAACACAGTTATTTCAAAGCTCACTTACAAAACTAAAGTTTAAGCATATAACAGAAAACACAAGCAGAACTCAGCACATGCCAAAAAGCAACACAACCTACTGATGTCTCAACAAGCGTCATCAGTCCCCTTTTCGCCCTGTAAGCAGCAGTTATCGGATGGTCACCATTGACCTGCAACCTATAAATTACTACTGAAGCAAACTATTTAAAAAATAAAAACCCTCAAAATAATGTACTTTCACAATTAATGCCCCAAATGGCATTTTCATCCAGAGGATGGACTAAAGCCTGACTAGACAGGCTGAGTTACTGTTTAAGCCCCCAAACCAGTCTTAAGCAGGACTGAAGCATATCCATGGTCCTGGAGAGGAAGCAAACATATTACTAAGGTCCATATGGAGGCCATTTGTTTAATTAAATACTATCAATCAAAATATTTTGTTTAATAACAGAGGCTAAACTGGTTCTTTTGGAAACCAAACTATCTGAACCACACAGATCAATCATGAGAAGCAGATTTCAGAAAGGCAAAATTTTAAACACCTACCCTTTGTTCAACTCAAGACAAATGTACTACTTACACTGAGCTTCCCAACACTAAGAAACAGAGTTGTAAAGAGAATTTTAGAAAGTAATCAGGGACACACATGCTATACAGAAAAGGGATAAGCATTACAAACTCATGTCGATCACAGCAACTCTATTTTTACAACAAAATCCAAAGCCTCCTCTTCCTCAGGACAACCCTTAGCCTTAACCTGGAGAAGCATCCTAATGGTTCTGTAATAGCTGAGATTTCACCCACAGTCTGTTACATCCAGCTCAAAACCAGATTTCAGGAAACATCACGTTCTTCCCTGACTGCATTAATTGCAGGAAGTTTCTGAAACAGCTAGTAAAGTTTATCAGCATACAGGTTCCAAAAATGCTCAGCCGCCAGTAACACTGTGTCCAAAGGTTACTTGTACCTTTTACTGTCAGTTATCAGCATCCGTGTTTTGCAGCTCAATTGATGCAAATCCCAAGTGCAAAAAACAAGGCTAAGAAGCCATAAAGATTTACTTTCTGAAGTAAGTCTGCTACTAGTTCTCAAACTTCAGACAACTGAATAAAACACTGCTGGCTTTCCTTTAATTTAGACAAGGACTAGCAGATCCCAAACACATTTTTTTATTCTAGGGGAAAAAAACCCAAAGAAACCACAAACCAAAAAAAAAGAAAAACAAAAGCAAAAAACCAACACCAAAATGAACCAAACTAAAATGACATAGCATTTATTTGCTCATTCCAAAACATGCAAAGGTCAATATTCACCTAAAGACTAACATCAAGTTAGATAATGAGTTTTGAATGGTTTATGGCTTCAAAATGCGCATACTTGCTTGAGGAAACATTTAACCATGTACTCAGCTGAGTAAACATCTGCTTAGATGGCTCTCTTCAAGCCCCTTTGCGAAGATTTGATTTTTTGTTCATGTTTTCACAAAGGATATCAAATAAATGAGCTTTTACCGAATAAGCCTTTTACCCGCACACAGCACTACAGTACATACATTAGACTGAATCACAAATGTCTCCAAGTTCTGCATTCTAAACATAACCGATGACACAGTATGTATCTCACAGCTCTATCTGCGCTGGTCTGCAAATTTAGGTCAGGACCAAACATTCAGTTCGATGACAGTGTTCACATACATACACTGATCTAATAATATACCTATACTGGCTCGAAAAATCACTCAAAACAAAAAATAGTAAAGATCTAGAGTGGCTGTACTTATTCCACTCCCAAGCTACTGGGAGAAAGATATTTAAACTGACACAAATTAAAATTATGATATTCAGGTTTTATTGTATGGGAAGTTTTAGCAGAACTGCTAAAATATTTAAGCATCGCTCCCTCTGTGGTAATTTATTGCAGAAGTGAGTAGCTGTTTATATGTTTTCAAAGAAGAACAACTAACTATTTTGATTATAAGCATTCAAGGACTGTCCTATAATGTAATTATGGCAACCTAAAAAACACCTCTGAACTAAACAAGCACATTGAGAGCTGCAACTGTTCAGGAATTCTGCAAATACATAACCTAGTTTTCAGATGCAACTTGAAATAAGTTGTAGCAGTAAACTTGAAAGAGAACATAAACACAAACATATTTTCAACACTTATGAAATACAACAGATTACTTCCTTTTCTAGTTTTTTTCATGTACAGCAATAGTAAAAGGTGCTGGGAACAACCCCTCATCCCTCCTCCTTTTTTGTGGCATTAACATAATATTGTTTCTAGAAAACAATTACAAGAAGAAAGTAAGGATTCTCACCCTGCTCAGAAGGGAGAAAAAAAATAAAAAAAAAATTTAAAATCCCAAAACAAAACGGCAACAACAAAAAACCCAACAGCCACAAAGCCAGACTACTTAATGTAAATAGCAGGAACAAGAATTTAGATTTCATCCTGTTAAAAAACTTAAAACTTCTCAGTCACGTATTTCAGGAATTTCTGTCTTCCATTATCTATTTTTATTATTTTATCGTATTTGATAATTTACAAATATAACTTAATTATAACTGTATTATAATTATTATTAATATATTAATAACATTATAGATATATTACTTACTGCTTAATCTTCTTGCCATCAGGGTCAACCTTTCCAAGGTATGTATTTGATATACTTCCATGTTGCTGCAGAATGCTTATATCCCCAAAGAGACTTAACTTCTGGAGGTTCCTAGGAAACAACAAAATAAAAAGGAATCTGTACACAAAACTAAAAGAGCGTGAGAAATCATTCTAGGTAAGACAAACACAGGCAATAAACCCCTATTACAACATGGAACATATAGTCTGTGTTGGGAAACTTACTACTGTCCTGGAATACAGGCACATATGGAACTACAGAAAATGAGACTGAAGTATAAAAGGGAAGAGGACTACACAAACTGCTGAAACCAGCTGTAATAGCAAATGCTGGTTTTCAGTCAACACAGGAGTGTTTTCAGTGGGCCAGCAGCACCACAAAGAAAATTTAGGAATGGTTTCATGCAATTTTTAATCCTTGGAACACGTGTGTCAAGTGTCACAGATAAAAGTATCAAATACTTACTCCTTTTAACATTGCATTTAATGCCCAAGTAGAACACAACCACAAACAACCCTGTCTGAGCACTTACATAAATCAGCGGGGTTACAAATGGGAGCCCAAACCTGCCTCAATCAAGGTATCACAAACCTCAGACAGTAAAAGCAAAAGCTCCCCACACCCTAATCAGCATCTAATTTCTGTTATATCAGAGTAGGGGAAGCTTTTTTAATATTTCCCATCGTGAGGGTTAGTGGTCCACCACAACATAAGATTTAAACTTTTAGAATGGATACCTAAAAAGAAGCAAAAGAAGAACCTCTAGGTTGATGCTGGACATGACACAGTACACTAGACAGTCACCTTTCCTTTCCCTAGTAGAGTTTCCTGACCTGCATCTTTTCTATTCCTAAAACATATCAAGCAAGAGGTATGAAAATGACTGGACCTTTAAAGTAATTGTGTAGCATTTACTATTAAGATTATTATTTCTGTAGCTAAGTTTAGGGTCAACATTTCTTTTATTTATACATGCTGTAAATTAGACTAACTGCTAACATGCAAGGGCAAGTCTGCAATTGATAATTAACAAGGCAGAAACTCCAGTTTCACCACAAATGGACACATAAGTTAAATTAATCCTAAACAGTTGATGCAAATTAACCTGTAACTGACAATTAAGTGAGTTATCATAAATCCTTATTTCTTTTGGCTTACAGATCATATGCTAGTATTTCAAATCAGCTTTGAGGACAATGCAATATGATGACAGTGCTCAAAGCATACAGAAGCTCTGGTACAGTTCATTACCTCCCAGTACAACCTGATATTCTACCAAGAGGATGGGGGGAAGAAAAGGATTAAGAAGTCAAGTCTTAGTGGTTTTCAGTAGGTATGAGTTGCAGTCTATAGTTTTAGTCTACCATAAATCATAGTTTACCTGCTTTGAAGTTCCTGCATTCAAAAACAGCACACTGACCCCTGAAATCTATCCACTGTTCCACCTGCTACTTTTCTTCTACAGGAGAACAACTTAATAGCAAGATCCATGAGCTTCATATAAAGTCTGACAAATATTGGAGCCAAATACCTAGAATTTACAACCGTGTCTGAAATTCTAAAAATTTAATATTTAGTATTTTAAATACAGGACTATTTTACTGATGATGTACTAAGAAAAAATTAGCCTTTACCACATGATCGATATTCTACAAATCTGACTAAGACATTGCCTGATCATACTGAAGAATAAGCTTGGCAGGGAAACCTAAAACACTGGCACAACCAAGAGTATTTTGGGCTCTTTTTTCCTCAAAAGCTGTAAGACATAGTCTGGTATGACAGGGAAGTAACAGAAACTTCCCCTGGTGTGAAAAGCACTGTTGACAGCCAATGTTATAATTAAGCCTTTATCTTTTGATCTCAGTGACTTATTTGTGAGAACCAAGATCCAAAATGCAACCTTCAGAACAGTTTTCAATCACCTGCATATTCACATCAAACACGGGTCTTGGTTTGTGCCACTCACACCCCCAGCCAATGCTATCGTAGGCATGTAGGCAGGTATTAACAGGACCACCAAACTACAGGACACATGGAACACTAATTACTAGCACCGCACTCTTTTTTACTACATCTATTTGACTGCCATTTAATGCAGTACACAGACAAATGGAAAAGTTCTCCACCTGAAAACTTAACCAGTGACAATATCTAATTAGCTTTCCATTCACAGCACAGTTATTACCATCAACAAAGCTGATGACAGTTCAGCACAATGTTAGATTTTTTGCAACTATTTGCAGCGTTATACAACTCTGTGACATTCAGTTCACCACTCACCTTTATTTCAGAGTCAGTAAAATGACTGCTATTTAAATAAAACCATTTAAAAGTTAATTGTCATCTTTTGATAGAAGTCATAATGACATCTTAATCCTGTATAGTATTCATACATACAGCTGGGGAAAAACTTCTTTTGAAGGGATTTCTATAACATTTATTTTCCACTAGCTCAGAAAGTGCACTGGAAGTCAGCTTCTTAGTATGCTCCATCTTCAGTTTTGGTTGGTCTTTTTGAATACCCAATTAAAAAAAGCACAAAAAGCTACATTCAAGGCGAACAAAGTGGGAAAGCACATATTGTATTACTATACTAGTTTCTGCCAGTTTCAGCTGCCTGTTCAGACCAATAGGAAACAGTCATTAGAAAACATCAGAACCAGATGCAGTCTACTGTTCTCAGCGATTCACCAAGTTTTGGCAACTCCAAGAGATACCATACTTCACCAAGATACCACAGTTTTATAGTAATCTGCATTTTTGTTTCCACAGCAAAGATCAAACAAGACACTCAATTTAACAGAGAAAAGGGGGGGGGGGGGGG
>VZTX01005621.1:0-37170 GCA_013400915.1 Pardalotus punctatus
CACCCCTCAACCTCCAACACATTTAAATTTCAACTGAAAGGAGGAAGAGCTTTTGAAGAACCTGGATGGCTGTCTCTAATATTTTTTTCTATCCTTTCCTTCCTTATGAATCAGTGTGAAAAGTGAGTGGGGCAGAAACTAGCAGGAAACAGAAATAAGAGAACCTCATTCAAGTAAAAGGAAGGACAAAATGCTGACATTGTAGTAATGGGTGTCTCTTAGACCACCTGACAAGAAAGAACTAAGGGATAAAGCCTTCTACAGACAGAAGCAGCCTCACGTTTTTTCTCAGGCCACAGTCTTCACAGGGAACCAGAACCACTCCGATATCTGTTGAAGGGATAGCACAGCAGGGCACTGGCAATGCAGAAGGTTCCTGGAATGTACTGATGACAACTTCCCACTTGTCACATGTGTGCAGCAAGCTGCAGATACTGTCTTGTGCATAAAGAATGCTATTGAGTTTTACAAGGCTTTTGTGGTGAATGACAGATATTTTTATATGTTTAACTATCAACTACTGGTACAAAATCAGACTGCCAAGTGAGAAGCAATGTAGATCAAAAAGCTCAGTGAGTGGACACAAAACAGTGTGGCTCCTTCACATTCTGCTGGTACTCTTCAGTGCCAGCTGGTAACACCTCTAATTCACAGAATACTTAGTTCAGACAGTGAGTGTGTCCCAAGAAAAAATTTCGTAACAAAAAACCCCGAAGTCCCCCCACACCCAAAACACCAAAACACATACAAAAAAACCCAACCAACCAACCAACCAACAAACCCACACAAAAAACCTGAAAAAACCAACCAAAAAACCCCGAAACTAAAACCAACCAACAAACAAACAAGCAAACAGAAAAAAAACTCCACTACACCCAACCAAAACCAAACCCACAGCAAAAATTAGTACTGAAAAGTGCTACATTCTTCTTCAAAATCTCAAGGTACAGAAAGTTCTATCAACTTGTTATTTACCTGAAAGGAAGATATGAAACACTTCCTGACAATATAAGCCTGTACACATCTTCTGGGGATTCTCTCAGGTATATTATCTATTTTTGGAAAAAGACAGAAAAGGAAAAATATTATTTTAAGACAGGTTTCAATAATTCCAAGTCACTTGTTTACTACAGAAGGCATAATTAATTATCACAGAGCGCAAAAGTGCTGGAAACGAACGGCATCAAGAACAAATATTTGCAAGCATGCAACAATAAAACTAACATAAGCAGTACACAATCTTCTCAATCTAAAGGAATATATTCTTTAAGCCAACTTTATGGATTTCTGCAGAAATTGGTCAACTATAGGCTACAGTGAAAAGGCTTCTGTTCATCTGGAGTCTTACATTTCTACTGCAACTCTGCTTGACCAGTTTGTGGATTCTTTTTTAAATTAAGCTTTTAAGATGTAAATCAAAACATAAAAACCCGCAGAGATATCAGCAAAGCTATGAATAATCTGGTACACAAACAGCTGGTACATTCAGCAGACAAGACTAAAATATTTATTTATGTATGTTTTGATCTTCCCACATCAGGATATTTGCACTAATCCAAATTCTGTACTTCCTCCTTTGCACTGTTAAGGCAGAATTGAGGAACTAAATCCAGATGCCATAAATGAAAAGATAAGAAGAAAAGGAAAAGAAAAAGGAAAAAAAGGAAAAGAAGGAAAAGGGAAAGAAAAGGAAAAGGAAAAGGGAAGTAACTCCTCTCCAAAAAAAGAAATCTGTATCTTCAGAAGCAAAATACTAAGAACATTATGAATTGAACTTTCTACGATTAAAAACACTTAGAAAAGATTTCACAAATGACCAACTTACGAGAAATATCCATATGGTCTTCCATCACAATATGTCTGATCCCTCTTGGATAGCCTTTAACACTAAGGTCTCCTTAAAGAACACCTAAAACTCCTCTTTTTTGCATATCTCTTCTTCAAATACCATGAAACACCATCCCCAGCATGGCCAGGAGGTAACAACTGTTAATAACAAGCTGTCATTAACAGGTCAGTAATCAGTAATTTCAAGTTAATGCTTTTTCTTCGAAACTGCTGTAACACACTATAGAAAGATGGGTATTTTTCACTAACATTCAGTAAAATAATTTATTTTTTTATACTAATGATGTTTTCCCTTAGAGTTATTTGAAAGTAAAAATCCTCGTGAGTATTAATTAAACATTTCTCAAAAATCAAAACATGGCATATTTGCTTTCTGTTGCTTTGGACATTTTTTCTTTCAAAAGTTGGTATTGCCTTTCAAATTTCTTCAATGCTGCCACAAAGCCAGTTTGAACAAATGGCTTAACATACCTTAAACATCCTCCCACTACACACAGAGGGAACAAGAGTTAGAACAGATGTAGCTAAAAAAAAATCCAACAAACCAACCCAGCTTGAAACATAACCTAAACAGACAGCTAAAACAGACATGGCCAACAGGTGACCCCTTTGATTTTCCTGATTCAATTAGCGTGCTAAGTATTTTCTGAGCATTCTTCCTTTGAAATTAGCAGAAGAAAATAAAACAAAAAAAAATCTGTCTTGATAAATAGCTAAGTAATGAAAACTGCATCTTTTCTGTGTGTGTGCTTTCACTGGGAAGAGATAAATTACTTCTGCGTTCTTATTTGCAAGTATACACCCAAAATAGAAACGATACTTAAAATGCCTTCCCAAGTATCATTGAATAGCATATCCTCAGACGGCAGATTTAATTTTCTATTCTGCAGGCATATTCATTGCCTGATCTGGATGTAAAGGTTTTCTTCCAAGAAATTTCAAATTGTGTGCTTTGATACAGACCTAATTTGCATCTTGCTGCACAGTGAACACATACTACTAGCAACCACATTTCTTGTTTATCAGGAAGAGAGCCCTATCCCTGAAAAACTTACAAACCAAAGACATGAAATGGCATTGGCAAACAGATGGTAATTAGATACAGTTTGTTGCCAGAAACGAGTAACCTGGAAAAAACTCAGGATTACAGAATCACGGAATCAATAAGGTTGGAAAAGATCGCTGAGATCATCCTAGTCCAACCTTTGACCAAACACTACCATGCCAACTAGATCGTGGCACTGTGTGCCACATCCAGTCTTTCCTTAAACACCTCGTCCATATCTCCCTGAGCAGCTCATTACAATGTTTTATCAATCCTTTGCCCTTTCTGTGAAGAAATTCCTCCTAATTTCCAACTGGACTTAAGCGCTATCAGACTGGGTAGTATACAGACAGTACTAGTTGTACTATAAGCAAACAGAAACACAACTAATACTAGCTAATACTGTAAGTGCATATAGCTCAGAAAGGCCAAAGACTTCTGTATCTTAGCTAAGTTTTTACCAGCTGCTTAAAGGAAACAAGATTCAATGCAAAAGCATTTGTTTACAAGTGTAACAGCTGCAAGAGACAAGTTTTGTCCATTTCACTGTGTTGTATTAAAATAAGTCTAAATAATGTTGCAGTATACTGAAACGTGCTATTTCTTAAGCACAGATCCCACTTCTGAAATTACATTACCAGTGAAACTGCTAGAAACACCTTTTTAACATACATGCATATGTGTATGGACTTTCCTTAACACAGCTGTATATGAACATATGCTACATAGATGGACATTTAAAATGCTCAATCTGATTTTGCAAAGCAAAATACAACTTGTATTGTACAACTGAAGCAGAATACAGCATATTTTCTGAAGAAGGAAACCTAATTTCTCAGAAATTTCTGAAACCAAGAGAGATCCTGCTACATTCAGCTGTGACACTACTACACACAAAAAACACAAGTGAACAGTTGCAGAGACAGCAGTTGATGAATTGGTTAGACGGTGTAATCAGTGAAAAGTGTTTGCAAAAAAAAATTAGGCTAGTATGAGAATAGCTGGATGAGTGCAATGGTGTAGAGTGCTTCAAAGGGGAAGAATGACATTCACACATAATGGGAAAGACCATAAACAGATAATTACTTCACAAGTAAAGTATCCTGGCAGTAACACAACACAGGAAGCTGTGATAGTCAAAGTGGAGACAGGGTCAGTTTCTGTCACAGCTTAAGGGAGTACCCAGCTAGAAATCCTGGAGGTAAGCAAGGCTGGATGAAGGCTGAACATGGGTAGGGCCTGCATTTAGGTTGGGAATGAACCAAATTCCAGGTATGGAAACAGGTAAGACTGAAGCAGCAAAACAGAGAAGCAACAGATGTCAAGGCAGCACAGGCCACATCTGCTTCAGGAAATGGTCTGCACCAAATGAATTGCATCAGTAGAGAGAAAGCCAGCACTGAAGATCTGACATCTGTACTATATACTTCCAGCAGCTTTTCAGCTTAACAGCTGGCTTTAATCTAGTCCTGTGGACTGAACAGGCATTACCTGTTGGGATTGCTCCTACACTGCTCCATGAAGTGAACCAAAATGCAGTAGTCAGTGTTTAAGGAAAGATTAACTTCAAAAAATATTTCTGACACAAATGTATCTATGTAAAACTACATATAATATTGTTCCTGACCTGGAAGAGACCACTGAAGCCTTAGAGACTAAAAATTTCATTGGAATCATGTCTGTAAACAAAGGACTAAAGAAAGAAAATAAATGGGAAGAGATCAAAGACCTGTAGCAGACATAAATGTTGAAAGAGAAGGACTTTCCAGGTAGAAAGCAGAACTGAAGTTTCAGAAAAGAAGAAAATGCAAATGTTGATCTGATGAATAGAGAAACGAAGACATATTTGTAAATTCATGAGGTATGCACTGGGGGGAGGAAATGAGAGAAGACAAACTCCAGAAATCAAAATATACCACAGCTGAAACTAATTTGTCCAGAGGCTGATTACAATCTATGTTTCTGCTGTGCTTTTTAAGATGATGAAAACTTTCACAAATTAAGTTGCTTTCTTAGGTTAATGCCAGTAAAGCAAAGACCAAAAATTACTATTAGAAGGATAAAAATATTAAAACACATTTCGAGCAATGATATTAGCTGTTATTTAGCAGAAGCAGGCATTCTCTGGGATAATTTTTATCCATTTTTGTATATACAAAATGAAGAGAAGACTGTTAACATTTTACAATGATTTCTCAAGGGGCTCCTTTCCTGCAGATTGGGGAAATACAAAAAGAAAAAAAAAAACCCTTCTTTCAAAAAAACTTCATCAATGCAGCATGCTTGACATACATCACCCACAAGTTCAGTTTTTTGAATTTTCCTACAGTCATATGCAAGTGCAGACAGGAGTATACATACATCTCTAGACACACACAAATACAAACAGAAAAACTCTTAAAATCTTTTAGAAATCTTCTACTTAAGAAGAACAATTAACCTTACAGGAAAATTGTTACTGTAAGGAACTGATATCTTTCAATTCAAATGTATCTTTTATCACAATCTGCAATCACTTGGATACAGCCAATTTATAAATTTGCTTTCTTTATGAGTACAAAAGAAATATCCTACTGAACTTCAAAATATAGCCAGGAATTTGCTATTAGCAGTTGAACCACTAATGTTGCTCTGATGATCCTTTTCATTTAGGACATCTGTTTCTAATTAACAGGCACCTCTGTGAATGGTCAAGAACCATCCAAGCACTGAAAGCTGGGAAAAGTGCACTCAAACACTCCTCCTGCCAACATCACTGTGCAGTCAAAAAGCCGGTTAAAAGTTCACTCAATGAAACACGAGGGTTTGCAGGATGTGGAGACCAATTCTTTATTTATGAGTATTTAAAATCAACCAGAGAATGACAGCTTTTAGCAAGCCATGTTTTTGTCTGATTCATTAGTGTTTTCAATCCAGCCTTACTCTTTAAGCAACCATTTCCTAGACTGGAGTTATAATCACGGGAACAGTATTCACAATAGGATGTAAAGTATTGCTTGTGGAAAAGGAAATGGGCCTCTGGTTAAAAAAGGCATCTTAACTTTCAATACACGGCATTGCCAAATGAAATAGTAATACTGCATGCAAGACAAAACATGTTTAGTAATACTAATCTATGACATAACTTGTTGCCTTTTCAGGAAAATTAAATAGGCTATTGATATAAGCTTTACTGTTAGAAACTGTATCAACTCAAATCTGTAAACACTGCTTTAAATTCAGATCTATCATATGCTCAATATAGTCACATTTATGCACCCATTCACCCTCAACTGGAAAATCTACTTAAGGCTGCAACCTAAATCATGCATTTTACTAACCATGCTGACTTAAAAGCCAGAAAATAATGAGATCATTAATTTTAAACTGCTTACAAGCAAATTTTACGTTCTACAACTATGTTCCAAAAATGTCACTCACTCAAGACAGCCTGAACTGCTGTAAATAGCAAATAATTAAATGCACCCATTCTGAACAAATGCAAGTAAATGCTATGTGTGACCAGACTCAAACACAAGCTCATACAGTTGTTATGACTTAAAAGTATTAAATATTTTATTTCATTAAAGTCTCCATTTGATATACTAGTCAGTTAGTAGATTAAATTTCTAGCAATATTCCATAGGAAAAAACGTTAGATGTTGCAAAATTAAAATAGGAATAGAAATATATTAGAATTAAAAGCTTACTGTGTGGATTTGTGTTGTAGTGAAGAAATGCACGTGGCCAACAGTTTCTTTACTAGCAGAAACACAATCATTAGGAGGATACAAGTGGCAGAGAGTGAATAACTGCCTGTCTCTGGCAACTCTATTTGTTCATCATAATCAAAAGCAAGAAACCTCCAATTACCTTTTAAACAGCAGAGAAGAAGTATAAACCTTGAACTGAGTGAGCTGGGCACATCACTACTTCCTGGCAGGTAAGAAAGCAACCTAAGACTATAGTGAGGGACCTCCTAAAGAACAAGCCCTCTTCTCCTATGGAGACAAGCAGTTTTGTAGGAACATCCTGGAGAAGAACTTAGTACAAACAGTAGGAAAAGCTGCCGCTGGGAAGACTAATCACTATTTTGCAAATTCAATTCAGAGAAGGTAGCTTTTCAGAGGACATGAACACAGAGACAGCCAAAACTCCAGGCAACTTTTACTTAAAAGAAAGGTCAGTACTTTATCCATCTCATCTCTGCCACTCACTTGTCAAGCACCTCTCACCAAAACACAGCTGAGGGTAAACATGGCTTACCCACTCTAAATTTGTGCGCTGCCACAGTTACCCATTCACCACCACCCAGCCTGGATCACTAGAGAGGTTTATCTCAGGCTTAGCCAGAGATAATTCTGCATGTGTCACAGTAAGAACAGAGCAGTTCAACATCACACCCATGGGTGTCAATTGATTCTCAACCTCCAGCTTCTACCCAGCATTAGGCCCAAAACTAGGAAGGACACTAACAAACTGAAAAGGCAAAAACCCAATACTATGGATTAGAACGGATGAAGGAAACACTGCTTACCCTGAAGAAAGAAGATGAGAAAATAGACAAAGTACAGAGATGAGTCCTGGAGAAGGTGACCTGAATTACAGCAGTTCATGGGGCGGTACCCTGGGGGGGTCACCCTCCAAGTACATAATTAGTGCCAGGCCTGAGAAAAAAAACACTGTTACTAAGTTAATGTAGCCAAGGGGAGAGGGGGGAGCTTGGGAATTGGGTGGACAGGGCACACAGGGTACATTTTCTTTCGTAATATAGAAGGAGCAATGATGGAAGAAGCAGACTTTCCTCACCCACAGCCAAGTCCTGGTGAAAATCAAGAGAAGCCACTGTAGATATCAACTCAGAAGATCACTGCTGCTTTGGTAGTGTGGTAAGGCCTGAACAGTGCAGACAGCTTTCAAGGAAAAGATTTTTCTTTAAAAGGTGAAGAACAAAAGCTTTTCCCACCCCCCTCCCTTCTTTCCCTTTTCCCCTTCCACCCAAATAAAGTGTAAACATTCAACCCCAACACACTGAGTTCTGGCTATCCTTTATGTGGCTGAATGTGCCAAATTTTTGCTGATCTACACAGAAGAACATTATTCTCATTAGATGTGTAAAAATGTAGAAACAAAATACAGAATTAAAATAGATGAAAGATGAACAATAAAGGGATTAAGGCCAAAATTGTTAAGATTTACTCTAAAAAAAATAGTTCATTCTAAAACTACATATAAAACAATGTATTTGTAAACTTAGTTCTTCACTCTTAAGGCCATATTATACTGAAGAGCTTGAGTTAGGCTGTGCTGTCACATCAAAGTACACCTGGAAGGAAGCAGTAGATGCAGGAGAGGGGAGAAAGAAGTATGTAGTCTGGAGAGTTCATAAACTATCTCCACTGAAGAGGAAAGAAAGACAAGTTAGATGAAGGGGGATAGGGGAAACAATACAACACATCAACTGTAAAGAAAAGACTGAGAACAGACTTCACTTGAAAACAAGAACACTAACAGCTACCCTTACCACACCACAGTTAATGAAGACTTTCATAATTCCCTTAGTAGTTCAAATGAGCATATTCTCACATGATATATATACACACATACACATTTGAACAAAAGATGACGAATGATAAATCATGCTAATGTATCCAAATTCCTTTGAGCAGAAGTTATAATATTCTGTTTAAGAATACAAATTTAAGGTCAACAAGCCCTTGAAAAGACATGCTCAGAAGCTGAATGTTTATGAGGACATAGAAGTCCCAGAGGAGAATTAGTCATACACAGCTCATTACAGTTTTGTAGTTTAAATGAAACTGTGTCAAAAAAATAAAAGATAACAATACCAGAAATCACGCAGACTCATTGTGCCTTGCTATTCTTGAAAACCTGACAGCTTGTTATTACTAACAAGTAACTTGCAGCACCTGAACCTACAGAGCAACTTGCACCCAAAACTGTGCTTTAATCATCAAACACCTTTCAGCACAAGTAGACAAGCACTATTTTTGTGACTAACTCTGCAAAGGCCACATTCCCTTTCTACTTCCTTGCTCTTCCCTGAACAAACCTGAACTTCCCCAAACAAATACACCGCCACACAGTTCCTCGGCCCAAGGTAAACCATTGAAATGGGAACCTACCATGAAGCTAAAAAATTAGAATCGAACAAGAAAACACATTCAATCCACAGAAAACAAATTACAGTATTAACCTACAATTTATCCTGTAAAATCAGAAAATAAATGACAATCAGCTCAAGCAACAGAGTATTACTAACATGATACAGTCTGATAAACTAAAATTACAGAAAAACCTTAAAGATTTGACCAGTATATAGATGGATCCTTCTTCAACAAAAAGCAAAGCATTCTGAACTAAAGAGGGTAGATGCTTAAGCCTACATACATTTTAAATAAAGAAGCCATCAATATTTCCTTTCAATCAGGAAATTTGCTTATAGACATGGTTATCATGCATTCTGAACAGATATCATTGCTTGCCCCAGAGAGAACAATCCAATTCTCCTGCAGAAAGCAGAAATATGGGACAAGTACGTGTGAACATTTGAGCAATGAGCTCTGTAATTAAGCTTGCCTCTTCATGAAAGATCATCCAAGTGTGCCACGCTAAAAAAAATGCCCTCAGGGGCATAGTTTTTCCTCTGTGATCTTTCTTCAGTGGAATCCCTCCCACATGAAACTGGGAATAAACTCTTCCCTACTGTAAAGAAAAAGCAGTACCAAAGCCAAAACGTATTGCAGTGTAAAGAAAATCAGCATCTAGCTAGAGGTAGCTCACCATCTAAGACCTGCGAATTTGCAAGACAGACATGCTCACATGCAAGGAGGTGACTGATGCTCACACTGTGCTTCACTTTGCCCTGGGCCTTTCAGGCAACTGCCAAAATACTGAAAGTATACAATGCAGTAACTTAAGCACATCTCTGAACTCAGAACTACGAGTGGTTTTGACTAGCCTCTTTCTGCCATATGCCATCTGTCTGCAACTAGCCCTATCACATGCCTTGGCTAGGTAGTCATGGTCTCGTGTCGTACTTCAGATGGCTCTGTGTGAGCATCCTTTCTTTACTCGTCAACTTTACTTCCTTCACTGCAGCTCTCTAAAGCAAAACCTGCCTACTCCTCTGTACAACGGCCTCAGTTTTTAATTAATGTACTTTGGATTGTCATAATCCATACATATTAATCGTACAGCTTTATCCAAATCTGTTGAAGCATTCCCCTTCACCTCCATGTTGTTATTGCAACATGGCAGGGCTACTGGATGATCAAAAATAAGATTTGTGTTAGGTTTTCTGTACACTTTTGCATAGTCAACCACATTATTAGATTGTTTTGCCATTAGTTAATTTTCTGTACCAAAATTCTGCTCAGAATGTCAGCTGCTGTGCCACACAATGCTACTACTACACATATTCAAAACAAGAGTGTAGGAAAAACAAAATTCACTTTTTTCTAAATAATGGCTGATAACTGAAGCCAGTCCCCTCTCACTTTCTGGGCCTCAATTATGATCAAGTAATTAGGAAGAACTAGTTTTCCCAAAAGCTGTAGCTGTTTTGTGAACATAATCTCTTAACTGCAAACAAGCTTAGTAACTCATGTTACCAGTTTCCATGTGGTTTAAGAATACAAAGGTCTACAGCAACATACTTAAGTGCCTGTGTTTCAAATACCAAGAGTGACACGTTTTGAAATTTAAGTTCTCAATTTGTAAAAAGTGCTATAAAATATAAACAAGAGAAACCCCAGGGAACAGAAAACTGACATACTGCATGATGCAGAGAGGTAGCAAGGAGACTGCCTGCATCACGGAAAGTACTGTGTAGCCTTTGCAGCCAATAAATAGCAATAACCTCAGGCTACACAAATTTCAACCCCTCAAATCTCCAACATCAAAAAGTGCATAGCTTCTCATTTCATTTTATTACTCAGTAAACAAGAGAAATGGTTACAACCAAGATGTGTTAAAAGTCAAAACAGATCATGAATACGGTACATCAGATCTTTCATCCTGAACTATTCAGCATTTTATTCCTTGACTACGTTTTTGTGTACCAAATACATGCAATTTTGATGTGAAGACAGTTCTTTTCTCCTCTGCAGCCACAGACTTGGCTTAGTACCTTTCCAGATACATTCTATCTTCCCAGGTTTTATACAGGCTCTAAGCCTACCAGACATTCTCACTACTTCTCCTACGTTTACTGAAGAGATTACCTTGTATTAGTGAAGAAGCAGCTGGGGAAGGAAGGGTTTATTTAAACATGCATGCACTGGCAAATAATATGCTGTACTTTGTGCAAGACACTATTTTAAAAAAGAACAAGACATTGTGTGGTTGGGGAAAGGTAAAACTTCAAGAAAAAATATTTTTTTCTAAATGAAAGTATTAGTACCAATTTTTTTCAATGATGCTCTTATTTCTTAAGAATACAGATTGCAGTAGGGAGGAAAAAACTTAAAATCATATAACTTCACTCACATACCCGCTAGACTTTAGAAACTCCCCTATTATGTGGTACATTACTGTAATGACATTAGTAGGATGATTATTGAAAAGAACTGTTTTTATCTTGCTGTTCAAAAAATTGAGTATGAAAAAATGAACACAGTTGGCAGCTGATGTAAAAATTTAAATACTTACTGCGTAGGAGCCTATGAGGAATGCAGCGTTTGCTTGCTTTTTCTGATCAAAGCCAGTATAATGAACTATTTTCTTCCTTATCAATGAAAATGACTGTATCAAGAAATGAACAAGATTATGATTTTGCATTTTAGCCTTTTTATACCTTCTTTTATAAAATTAGAGGAATGCAAGAGTTTGTTTACCTACTTTCAGCCAGCCGTATTCAGAGAACCAAATATACTGCAGACTAGTCTCTCAGAAGCTCTGGAAAACTATATTGCATCCCTACCTAGATTTTTCCAGTATTTTTCCCAGGATCCAGCCTAAATAATTTTCAATACAAATTGCTGAAATCTTTTGTTTTTCTTCTTAAAAGTGTTAGTATTTTTAGTTAGTATTTTTGACTTCAAGCCTTATGTAACAGATAGCCATTTATGAGAATAGAAAGTGGCATTCTCAAAAGCATCACAGGTATATTAAAGTTGCAAAAATTTTAAAAACAGAATTTACACTTTTTCATTCATTTTTCAAACCCAAATCTTTATAAATTCACTAGTATTTGTTTCTAAGGATCAGAACCATGCTTAGGTTAAAATATTTTCAAAGTATTTCTAAGCTTTTTCATAAATAGTTTTTTTAAGCGTCATCTTGGCTTGCCATACAGTTTCTCCGTTTATCTTAGAATGTGGGTGGAATGGCATTTTTAATAGAAAGGACACCCACCTGTGTGGTGGCAGTTATCCCCTAACCGGCCTTTGAAATTAATTCTGATGTGCTTGAAACTGCACACTTGATCAATGGCTAAGCTATAATAAAATGTCATTTTATGCATTTAAATAGCAATGTTACTTGCTCAAAATACCAGATTGAATGCATTCAAGACAAATAAACCCCAAATCAGTAGCAGAAATGTGTTCTCAGAAATCCTAGCCTGCCTGTCCAATATCAAAACCAAGACACGGAAAGGCACTATAATACAGACTTCTGTTGCTTCAGAGCATACAAAAATCAGAGAATCTCATCTCTGGCAAACCACAGTTATCCAGGTGGGAGTTTACCACCTCCCAGCCTGGACCACTAAACAGGTTTATCTCAGGCGTAGCCAGTGATAATTCTGCAAGTGCCCCAGTAAGAACAGAGCAGCAACATCACACCCATGGGTGCCAATTGCTTATCCAACCCAAAGAACAACGCTAGTCTGAATTATGCAAACTATTATCTGTGACAGACATCAAGAAACAAATAAAAAAAAATCACACTCTTAGTCCATAATGTGCTGTATATTTCCTGTATTTCACAGTTCAGTGGCAGTTTAGAGATCTAAACTGAAGAGGCAAACTGTGATTGACATTAATGAAAGTAAGCTTTTTTATCTGCCAAACAGGTTTTATAATCCAGTATTTACGACAGGTCAACTAACTTTTAGTTAGTCATGTTAATTAATTTAAGAAATCCATTTTAAATACACTGTGCTCTATCAAGAGCCTAATCTCAAACATTACTGAGCTACCGTAAGAGAAAATAATGCAGAGTTTGAACAGAGCAGCTTCCTTCAGGCCAATGCTAGCAATGTTACTAAAGATCAAAGGTGATTCAATCCTGAAGAACGTCAGCATCAGAAGAGAAGACCAAGTCAAACAGAAAACACTTCAAATAAAAACACAGCAGTGCCCCCTTGAGCTCACTCAATACTGGCAGATTGCCAATAAGATTGAATTCCAGGAAAGATGCTTTTCATATAAAGGAGTTTGTATTCATTTAACAACTGATCTTCTAGAATCTTAACAACAGTTAGTGCCACAGTTGTGCATCTTCTGGTTCTGAAAGGCAAGTGGGTTTTCCCTCCTGATCCTTCTCCTCCCTACATTCACATCGATAAAATCTAGCATTCAAATTCAGAATTCAGTTGGATTAGGAAAAAATGAAAGCATCTGACCAAAACCAACAACAATAAAAGAAATTTCAGCCCATTTGTTTTAGTTTTTTTTAAAAACACTAATACTGGCTTTTCAAAAAACCCAAGCATTACCTTTAATTTCTTATTTAGCTTACAGCAGTATCTGTAGAGCATTGCCAGATTGAGTGGTCCAAAATCTGCATAGAAGCTGTTAAAAGAAAGGGGAAAAATTGTACATGACCCCTGTAAATGTCTTTTTTTTTTTTTAACAAGATGCACAAAGCAAGGAGTAATAATATACATGCAATATACATATATAATTCTAAAAACAAGCACACCATCTTACATACATACTCTTTTGTTGGAGGAAAAGTTTTGCTACCTTTAAACATGGACTAAAACATTTTTGTTTTCCACACATCACCACTCAAAACCAATACCGCTGCTTTTAAGAACTTTTTCTCACTACTGTATCACTCTGTGACAAAAGTTTTCAAACTATTTTAAGAGCAGCTCATAAGCTTTACTTTAAAAGGAGGCAATTCACAGTGCTAGAGAAAAGGGAACCCAGAGAATAAAGACTGATTAGTGCGTTAAAAAACAGCAAGCATGCTCTTGATCAAAACCATTTGAAGAATTAGCAGCATTCCACATCATGTAAAAGGCAAACACTGTTCACTACAGGGGAAATAATATATCCATTGTCAGCTCATAAAGGCTTGAATTGACTTTGCCATTTTTTTTCTCTGATTCTAGGAATTTCAGACATTCCACTTAACACATGAGCAACCAAAGACACCCCCTTTAGTCTGGCAGTTCAATGTGCACTTCTAAATCGAAATGGCTGTATCATATTCCAGTGTCTTCTAACAGGAATGGGTGCAACCAAAGCTTCTGCTTTGAGAATGTTTTAAAGAAATCCTGATGGGAAAGCAAGAAACCATTCTAAGGCCCATAAATCATCAAGGCACGTAAATCTGAGAAGACCAAACTTGTAATTAATTCTCCAGTGAGACTGGCTCCTCACTGACTTGTTCTAATTTATTTCTGTAAAAAACCAGAAAAAACTAAGTTGGTACTTACTTCTCATACACAAGTTCATCATCTATGCAGAAATAATGGGTATTTGCAGCTCCACTCTTTGGTTTTTGGCAGAGAATTGCAAAATAAAGGCGATCTGAAACATAAGAAAATTGAAGTTTTTATAAACATCATACTTTTCTGCCAAAAGTCTGAAGTATTACCTGACAATGGAACAACTTTAAATGGTTTAGAATGAAGAAAATCTTCTTTTAAGTATTAAATTAGGTATTATTATTTCTCCAGTA
Organism: Pardalotus punctatus; assembly: GCA_013400915.1. NCBI lineage: Eukaryota > Metazoa > Chordata > Aves > Passeriformes > Pardalotidae > Pardalotus > Pardalotus punctatus. The sequence goes on from VZTX01005621.1 coordinate 14,753, forward strand.
TAAAACAAATGAGACACATAAAGATTGAGGCTTTTTGCTCAGCAGTGCTCCCATAATCTGCAGCTCTTTAGTCCTCTTTCCCAAAGTGTTCCTTGTCTGATGACTTTGCAAAATAGCAGGAGCCTGACTTGCACCCACACACATAGCAGAGACCTCTTCTGGCACGTGGTTGCACTCCAAATACCAATGTGCACACCCTACTCTCCCAAAGTAAACCACAAAACCCTCTGCATCTCTGAGCACCTATGTTAAACTAAATGATGAGGCACATTTGCACCAAAACACTGCTTTCTGTAAAGCCGTGATTCAGACAGTAGTGCCATGCAATTAAAGCCTGCAGGTGACAGACTCGGGAGGCATGCAACAGGGCAGCCCATGCTGACTATGGGAGCGCCAGCCAAGCCCCAACCTGGACATGTCCATCTGAATTCCTGTCCCCACCACAGCTGCCCCTTCAAAGCCTGTGTGCCTGCAAGCAGGAGGTACCTTGTACTCGGCTTTCTTTGTTAAGCTGAGGGTGAAAAAATACCAGTGGGTATTCACACAGATATAAATTACTTTTATGGCCGGGGAAGCTGAAGCCCCAGTGAACTTTAAACACTGACTGTGCTCCTGCTATAAATTGCTGTGCTTGCAGTAATTGGTCAATAAAAATTGAGGCTTGCAGCACCACCGCAACACTTGTCCTCCTCCTACTGAGAAAATATCATCATAAAATATTTGGATTAAAATTCAGACCTAAAAGGAAAGCTTTTTTTTTTTTTTTTTGCAAATTAGCTCCCTAGAACAGAGATATTAAGTACCAAAACAGACTACCTGCATGTATTATTTCAAAACATGATTTGTGATGAAGAAAAACTGTATGTTAGTTTTTAGACAGCAGGGGGAAAAATTCACTTTAAGCTTCAAAACAACATCATCCATGACCACCACTTAGAAATCATTACTTGTATCTTGAAAATGCATGTCAAAGTATGCCATGAGAGGAGTTACCATATCTGTATTTCAACAGCCACATGCACATTGCTCACCTACCTAACCTGTATCTCAAAAGGTGAAGACAGGCAAGGCTACCAAAGAGGGTACATTTTCTAATGCTTATTTCAGTAGAAAAGCAGCCTGATGTGAATGGTTTGGCTTAAACATTTACAGGTCAGATGCAACCAGGGGGATATACAGTACCTCCTAAGCAAGTCAGGCACCTACTTTCTTACTCTCTAGCAAAAGCAAGGCACCAAAGTTGCTTATTTAATTTCTATTAGTCCCATCTTGTAAGCACAGCAGCTGCAGTACTAAACGGAGAGTGCATTATACACTTCTGGACCTCCGAGCATGTACCACATCATCCCCTGAAAACAAGCCAAAGGATAAAATTTAAAGTAATGGGTCCATTTTTAAGAAATTACTAAACTGGCCCACAAAGTGAAGTATGTGTGGAGAAGCAAGTGCACTGATAATCCAGCTGGTTGCAAAATACGCTATGGCGAAAACTGCTTCCTAGAAAGGCAGTCCTGGGAGTGGACTTCAGTGTGGAGGGAGCCCCAGCTTCCCACAACACCCCTACACCTCTCCCTATCACTGCGCTAATCGTTGAGCTGTGTCAAGGTGGGTTTGTATAAATTAGAAACTGTAACAGGTATCCCTGGTCAATATTGAAAAAAGAAGAAAAAGGAAAAAAATCAGGAAAAAGAAGGCAAAAACAACAAAAAGAAAATTAAAAGAAAAAAAGAAAAGAGGAAAATGTAAAAAGCTGCTTTGCTGGCTTACTTCCCTTCCTCTGAGACTGAAAGCTAACATGTGTGCGGGAGAACTGAGGTCAAAGGAGGAAGCATAAAGAAGAGACAGGATGTGATATCTAGGGATTGTGTTTAAACTGGCATTGCTAGATTAAACACATGCCACTGCAGCCCCAAGCTATAATTTCACAGCACTTCTAAACTGATTTAATGGCTAGCTGTCACCAGGTTCCTTACAAGGAAAAATCTTCTGAGCTAGCTCACTCAACCAGCCTGCTGGGGGTTAATAACAGGAATATGCAGCCAAATTTTTTCTCTCCATGGCATCTGTCCTTAAGTGCCAGTCTAATTATTGACTAGACTGAGCTTTCCCTCTTTATTGTACACAAAAAATAACCGCATCAAAGTCTGGGAAGAATGGCTGTAGCACTCAAACTGACATGCTACCTCTTCTTGCACTTCAGCTTCTTCACAGAAACTTTATATCACTTTTGAAAATACAAAAGCACTGTGCAAAGAACAATCCAAAATCTTCAAATACAAAAGGAGGACAAAAAAGAAAGTAAATACAATCTGCAGGTAAGAGAACTAAAATAATTTAGCATTTTGGACCTAAACAGGATTTGGAGTAAAAGAATCACTTCCATCCTCAGTGCTCCTACTTTTATTGAAATTCTTCTGCAGCTTGCAAAAACATCCAGCAAAAATAAGAATTCCTATCTTGAGCAAGCAGCATGTATGTGGCCTTCTGAATTGCTGTTGGCATAGGTTCTGCTCTGGTATCTCTGGATTGTGTTCAATCTTGCTGTTCTTAAAACACCTGAAAGAAACTTGAGTTTAATGAGTTTGCAGAAGTACCGCACAGTAAGAGCTGTGTGTGTCAAATGTCAATATCCTGACAAGCTGTCCATTCCTGCGCACTGCTAACAATTACTCCCTATTATGTAAACAGCAGGCTCCATCTTTTTAATGTGTTTCCTATGTGGAGATTTAAAAATGAAGAAATTTCCTGTAACTGTATTTATCTTTCTACAAACTTACCAGCCCAGCATATGACAAATGCTCTATTACTCACCATGTCTGTTTTTACCCATTTTTTCCAAATACATTCCAAGCTCTATATAGGCAAGCATTAGTGTGTTGATTTTTTAAACAGAAATTAAGAGAAAGGAGAATTCCTTCATTAAGGATCTGACTGGAGGATTGAGGGTTTATACATAAAATACACTCAAACACTTATGATTTGATTTCACTAGGACTCCACAAAGGTTCGGACTGCCAGGAGCAAGGTTTCCTTTTCATTATCTTCATGTTTCCTTTGCTAATTTTAGCTTTTTAGTATTTCATTTACATATAGTGCACTTCAGCACTTCCTAATTCCTGCAAATTTCTGATAAAAAATCATCCTAAAACTATCAAGCTAGAGCAGACCTTTCTAATCATCTCTCAGAAGAACGACAGAGCAGGGCTCACTGCCTTACAGGCTGCATCTGCACTGCAATTAGGAGATATGGCTGCAGCATGTTAAGATATACTTCAAACCCACTTAATTTTGTCAGCCTTATATAACAAAACAGTTAAAACACACAAGCAAGGATGTCACTACAGGCAATTAATTTGAGTAAGCATCCAATGTACAACAAAATGAGCCTACATACCCCTGACTGAGGTGTAGGCTACCACAGCTGTGTTACTGCTCGTACCTGAACCAGTGAGACGAAAGCTAGCACAAACAAGACTATCCAAGCTGACTGCACTGTGTATAGAGAAGGAAAGGCACTTCGCTTGTTTATCAGAGCCATAGTGTTCTGTGGAAACAGATGTGTAGAAAATTGAGAGCTACCATGTCAAAATCACATTAATGTGAATTTAGAGATGAAAAAATAATCTCCTTCCCTTTAATGTCAATAAGCCTGATGTTTCTCAGGTTGTGATGCACAGGCCTACAAGAAAGAAATTTCAGTAAATCAAGAATTACAGTTGGACTTGATGATCTTAAAGGCTTCTTCCAACCTGAATGATTCTACGACTTCAAGTGACAACTAAATAGTAAACAGGCACCAGTGGCAGGATAAGTCTGCATATGATCAACAAACATTACTTAATACAAACAGAAGTTCTACAGTTCTATTGTTAAATAGATGCCTTAAATGAGAAACTCAAGAGGCTGACCACACAACAAAACCCAGTGTTAGTCAGTTTTGAATCACCATGAATGTAACCAAAGAGTTACTTAGTACTGTAAGAGGAGTGTATTTCTACATTCAGACTTGGTATATAAAATTTTGTTGTGTTTGACTTAAAAAACGTCAAATTATTTGAAAGACACAAGAAAGCACAAAAGACAAATTCTGTTGCAATATCAAGACAAAAAGTTGTTTCAGATTTTTAGTCTTTCTATCCTTGAAAAGACTCCTTTAGTCATCACTATATTTCAAATTTAGCAAATGGTAGAGCTGGCAATTAGGACAACAGCCTGGACTCCAAAAAAGAAAATGAAAGCACACTAAAAAGATAAAGGAACTTTTTTTTTAAAACAAAAAAACTGGGAAAGCATTATTTTCAGTGCCATGTCATGACTGATCAACACTGCTACTTCATGTACAGAGTGCTTCCACTCTGCCACTCTTGACTGACACACACAATACTACATGTTTGTGCACTTTCAATGCTGGATTAGACACTAGAAGTTTTAAACATGTATTTAAAATCTTAACTTTTGGGAAAGACTCACAAGTTAAGTGAGGTCATATTGATAAAAGAGTAAACAGTTTTTGTACTGAGATAATTGCATAATAAAAACTGATTGAAAGTGTTGATAGCCAAAATATTGGAAGCATAATGATACTTATTAGAAGTGTCCTTAGCATTCCAGAAAAATACTTTTCTACAGGGCACACAAAGTTTATAATGACAAGCCACCACTACTGGAAAAAGACAACTCAATGGTTTGAAAAAAAAACCCCACACCACAACACAACACCAAAAGACAGCCCACTTATCAATGAATACATTAAAATGAATATTTCATTATCAACTCCAAATAACAGTGTAAGCAAAATTATTCTCAATGAAGAAAAAAAAAAAATAGGTATGTACATGGCAGCTTAGAGCATCCTTTAAGATGTGAGTTCCACACTGTCAACAAACTGGACACACAAACAGCAGGAAAAACAACCAAATGTCAAAAAATGACCCATGACATATAACTTCGAATTTAATTCCATGTATAGTTATTGTAGTTACTTTGTTTTAGAATTAACTACCAAAAATAGGTGAGAGAGAAACCCACACCTTTTGCCTGAGGTTTATGCATTGTAATTCCACCTCTTCTTCAAAATGTTATTTATAAAATCAGAGCAATGAGAAAGAAAAGCAGGCAAAGAAAGGAAATGAGCAGCTTTCAAGCATCTCACAGAGCATTGCTACATTTTATTTAGATCATATAAATTACTTCTTCAGAGATCAGAAGGATATGGGAATATGCTTCCAATAAACAGAAGAAATGCATTCAGTTCCAGCAAATTGAATTCATACCAGCAAGCCTCACGCACTAGTTGACAAAGAGAAAACGATAAAGCTTACCATGCAGCTTAAGAGACCAAAATAAACAATTTTTTTAAAGGATAACTTTCCTGAACTAGTCTTAACAGTAAACAAAAATATTTAGATAGTTCTGATTAACAGTTATTCTGACATATGGCTGATCCATACAATTAATTACAAAATTAAGAAATGCAATATTTACTGTATTTTGGGTATAAAATTCCTGGAATGAATGTGAAACTTTGCTATTTATGAATGTAATATCACACCAAAAAAAAAATCCATAAATCTTTACAGCAATTTGGGTTTATGTTCTGCTTCTGTCTTTTGACAAGATGAAAACAGTCTGCAATGTTCCTAATAAGTCTGGCAGTTTCTCTAAGCAGATGTACAGATCTCTCAGCCTTTACAGTGGTTCAAATATTTACTAGTATGTCCATTTTTAAGAATAAGACCTTATGTTTTAATTTGTCTCCAGTCCAGAACTATTAATTGACTTCACAGAACTGCATTATGAGAAGGCAGAACTGACTTTTCAAACCTTGACATAACTTTAAAACATCTGAATAAAAAGGTAAGTCTGCTAGCTTATTCTTTTAAGACTTCTCTTTAAAAGAACAAGTATGACATAGAAGCAAACTAAAAATTAGACTATAATTGAAATCAGAAATAAAGATTAGACAATAAACAGCAACCACTGTGCACAGCAAGATCAAGACAAAATGAAGTATCGTTAAACATAATAATCTAGTGCACTTTAATAAAATTTACCATACTAGGTACTGCTGCAATGGTGAAACCCCCCTGAAAAAACACAGGTCAAAGCCTAGGTGTTCTACTGCATTTAAATGGATGAACATTTCTTTGAAGGAGAAAATTCAGTAATTTAATGGGTCTGCTGATGCCAGACACACATTATCAGATCCAAGCAACTGCTTCAGGAGAATGGTTAGACAGATCTGTTTGCTGGAGATGGGAGCTGGACAGGGCTGCCTGGTAATCCAGGAAATGAAATTGCTTTGATAGCAAAAAGTCATGATCTGTCACATGAGGGATTCCCACACTTGACCTTAAAATTGTACTATCATCATGTCCTATATAAATGGTTGCTGTTATAGAAAAAATACACATATGGAGTTATTGGAGCTTTTGAGTTTTGCAGGTAAGTACACCATTATGTTTCTCTGTGTAGATTAGGCCTAAAATGTTGTATTTTTGACTGAAATATTTAGGATTTACTCCATGACAGTATTAAAGCTTTTTAAAAAGAATCTGGTAAGCTCTGGGAGTTTACATTCTTTCTACGTTGCTGTGATCAATTTTCAAAACAAAATCTTATGCTTTTCTAAACATACCGTTATCTAGGAGACACACTAGTTAATTTAAGGAACCCTGTTTCTTGGCACAGAAATAAAAGGTACATTGGTGCCTTTTCTCCATGTTTGCTCTGTATATTTTTTCTTCCTCTGTCCACAGTTATTTCCCATGCCCTTCACAGAGGTGTGCTGGGATGTTTATTTCTTGCTTTTTTATGAGAAGTTGTAAATACACTACCATTCTGAGATTGTGACACGACTTAAAAAGTAGTTTTTGTTGTTGCTGCCTTGGGGCAAACTAAACTCAAGGTCGTCTTTTAGCCGGGGAACTCGAACCTAAAGACAGAATTTTTTGGCTACGATCCAACAGGCTTAAAAAGAGGCTATGATCCAATAGGCTCCTTAAAAGAGGCAGATTCCTGTGCCACAACAAAGCGCGGCTCGGAGCCTGGATTCACGAAAAGGAGGGAAGGCACAGAGCAAACCTGCCTGCAGAAGCTGTTGGCAATCGCGTGTCAAGAAGAGGTGCGACGTCTGTCTATTATTTTACTCATTAGCCAGCAAGCACGACATTACGGCATCAGGGGAAACATAAATATATACTATATATATACCCCAAATACGTGGAGAAATAGGTTACTTTTTCTCCACCCCACAACGTGTTGAACGGACAGAAACGTGTTTTAAAGTTGTTTTCCGTTTACTCCCCCCCCGAAGGCAGAAAACGCCAGCACGAGGCAATCGCTGCTCGGTACGGTTCGGGCTATGAATCGGGACATCAGCAGGACGAGTGATCCCGCTGGAGCGGTGCAGTTCTCAACTACAGTTCGCAGAGTGACAATTCAGAACTCCGGGCTCGGGGACTGACCGCGCCACCGCCCGGACGGCATGGGCTGCCGAGGGCCCCGGGGTCCCGCCGGGAATCGCGCCGACGGGAACTTTTCCTGCCCCCCCGACCGCGCCTCCCACCCGGAGCCGGCGCGGCGCCCACCGCCGGCGGGACGGGACGCGACGGGAGACCGGGACACNCCAACGGCCCCCTGATTGGGGCGCGCGGTGTGGCGTCACCGCCGTGGAGCAGCGGGGGGTGACGTCATAGCGGTAACAGGTGGGCCGGGGAGCGTGGTGGGGCACGCACCGCCCCCCCCGCGGCCGCCTCGGTGCTGACGTGGCGCCGGCTGCTCCCGGGATCGGGGAGCGCGGCCCCGGGGTGTGAGGGCTGCCGCCACCGCCGCTGGCAGCGAGCCTTTTCCCTGCCGTGTCTTGGGGCGCCGCATCTTCCAGGTGCCCCTCATGACGTATGCCAAAAGAGGGAGCCAAGGCCGTGACATTTTATAAGGCCAAATGAAACCAGTCCGGTACCTGCAGTCTTCTGGTCTGAACATTAAAAGGTTTTAACTGGAAAGTTAAAATCACTGGCTTTGAATCTGTCTCTTAGATACTTTTAAAACACTCAGATATTTTAAATAGCTGTAGCAATAAATCCAGCTGGTAGGTAAAACAACTTATGAAAACCACTCCCTTGCCACCTCCATCTAATTGGCCAGGATGAAAGCCCTTGAAGGATTCTTACCATCTGCTGAGTGTGCATATTCATGGTAGAAAACCTATTGGAAAGCTATTAGTTTCCACTTTGTACTGCATAACTTTTTTTAAAATATCCTTTCTAAATAACACCAGAAACCTACAATTCCGCTGACACTTTGGAAATTAATTCTCTCAAGCATGAATGTGGCCATCGTTGTTCCAATTTGTTATCAACGTGGGAGTCATTGTCTTTTAGGGCACCAGCAAACTCTGTGAAGCTGTGCCCAGATGCAAAAGGCAGTGCTGATGCTGTGATTAGGACTCTTCAGCTCTTCTGCTGAATCCTCCTTTCTCTTCCTCCCTCCTTTTGTTTGTTTGCAGTTTGTGAGTCTTTCTGAAGAAATGATTTTGCTGGGATAACACAGAGGCTGTGATAGGGTTCCTGTCAGTATTGAATGGTGAGGGTGGATGACTTCAACCTAAAGAGCTGTAAGCTACAGTTTAATTCCAATCCCTTTTAATAGTTCATAGGTCTTCTAGCTATTGATAGTTTTGTTAAATGTGTTTATGAGGACCAACAGAAATATTACCATTGTATATTGTTTTAGTTCTACTAAAAGGAAAACAAGCAGGAAGGCAGCTAGAATATTTCCTTTAAAATCAAAAGCACCGAGAACAACAAAAGCTGAAAAACAAAAGTGGAACAAGAGTCAGTGTCCTTGGCTGTGATTATCACGTGAATGAAGCAGCGTGGAAGCACTACAAATAAACTGAGTACTGATCATTCTCTTAAAAAATAGTTTTTCTATGTTGTCTTTGTTTTACAAACATATGACCAGTTTTCCAGACTATTTTTGGCTGTTGTTTAAGTAACAGAGGCAGAGAGGCAGATGCATTCCAGAGCTTCTGGCATACTGAAAAATACTGTTGAGCTGGGGGAATGCTGGAGGGAGGAGGCAGCTCCTTATTTTTGAATGTAGGGGCAGTGGTTCATGAAGAGCAGACTGCACTCCCCTGTGAGCCTCAGCTGCCTGTCCCAGGCTGTTATGTCAAGTTTAAAGAACCACCTGGCCAGCCCTGAAATCACATGGGTTCAGAGTCTCCATGTGACTACCTTTAGCGCTGTGCTGAGTGCTGTTTTGTCAAACCAGGGAACTGACAACAGTATTTTTTCATTAATAAGATCCTTCTTCTAAACACATCATACCAAAATAGGGGTGTAATGAGTAAGTTGCTAATGCATAGTATCTTTAAGAGAATTACATTGTTCAGAGTTACGTTTCTTAAGCAAGCTTTTTATTTTTTCATCAAGGAACAGTGCCTTTAATTTCACATGATCCTAATGGTGTAAAGCTTTTCCAGAACTTGCCCTGGGCCTGCCAGTGGCCTTAACGGATGCAGGAAAAAACCTCTTCATAAAATGCCATTTTATAATTGCATTAAAGTTTAGAAGGGGAGAAAATTTGCAGTTGAGACATGTATGTATGGTAGCATTTTAGAGTGAAGGTCAAAGACCAGAGACTGCAGAGAAGGATACACTCCTCCATAAATCTTGGACAATTTTTTTTTTCCAAACTGCTAAAAAGAAGTGTCTCCTGGATCAAAGAGGGCACATCTACTTTAATGAAAGCAACAGATGCTGAACATAAACATGTGTAGATAATTGGATATGAAATATGCCAGAACTGCAAACCAGAATGCTGTTATGCTTACTTCAGTTGTCTAAGACAGAAACAATTAAGGACAATTTATTCAGAGACCTCTTGCTCTGTACATACATACAAAGGAAGAACATTCTGCAGCAAATCTTCTTAAGCAAATAATTTGTTGTACTCCGAAGCAATGATCTGATCAGATACAAATTTAAGACATACCTGTCTCTGGTCTTACAGACCCACGTTTTTGTATCACACAAAAGAACTGCAGACAATGGATAATATATTTAAAATATTTATTTGAAATTGTAAAATGTATTTCATAGTTTCTGCCAGTGCCAGATGCAAAAGTAGACATGAGTTAAGTCCAGGTGTTCAAAACTGTGACATTTCAAGGTGAATTTAATACAAAATTGTCATACAGTGCTGGAAGCTTTAAAATAGTGCTGAGAAGTTTTGGATTGAAAGACAGTGTTGATCTGCTGAAGCCAAGAATCCCAAGTTCTTCCTGAGCAAAATCCAATTTTTTAGTTCAGTGCACCCTGAACAATGATTTTTAAAATATTACAATAGCAAGATTGCTTGATGAGGCACTAATAAGGTTCAGGATTTTTGCAAAAAGTCTCAGTTGTATTTTAGTTTTTATTATCTTGTACTCAATGGAAATAGCACTTTTGTGTCCATCTCTGGTGTCATATAGTTTATTCTTTACTCTGATTTTCCATGTAAGGTTTCAGATGTCCCACAAAGACACAACAGAACTGATGCTTGTTGGAATTCACTGGAGAATTGTTCTTGTAGAGCGTAAATTTTTTTAAAGTATGTATTATGTCAGTGTCATATGTCAATAATCTGGGGTTTGTTTGAGAAATTCACTGTTTTAACTCCTGCCAGCTGCAAAACTGTATTAATGGGAATATGATCCAGCCTGTTTTTATCAAGGTGCAAAAAATGAACTTCATTGCCTGGAATGAGAATAACATGTAAATTATTGAATAACATATTAATTTATTCAAAGATGTAAGTGAATCAAAGCAGCACTCTGACTACCTACCAGTTCTTGTATAAATGTGTACTAGCTCTGAAGACTGCACAATATACTGTGCTTTAAACAGTGACAAAAGGTTTTTTAATTATGTTAAAGAAGCCAGGAACATTGAAGCACTTAACTAGTTTAAATCTGCTGTTTCATGATGTTTCCTAATAATGTGATGACTGTCATGTTGCAATTCCTCCCTCATGCTCTACTCCTCTATTAAAACCACATTAAATGCCTCAAATAAAATGTGAAAGCAGAATGTAGGTAAATATGATGATGTCAAGAAAACCCTCCAAATCTGAGGCAGTTGTTCCATTAGCACTCCAATCAATTTCTGCAGGACTGTCACCAGCTTTGTGCCACCTCTGTGGGAGATGGGACTACACAGTGACACCCTGCAGATTCCTCCATGCTACAGAAATCACACAGTTCAACACAAGAGTGTCTGCTTGGGACCCGCAGGGACAGCAGGCAAGATGGCAGCAAACAGCTGAGGGAGACAGCTGTGACTTTCACACAAAACAAAGAAGCTCACCTGGGCCTATAATCAAAGCTCCTCCCTGCTGAGCAGGATCTCCTTGAAAATCAAAAGCTGGGCCAGTCATTGCTCTCCATATACTTCTAATGCTTCCCAGAAGTGTGTTGGATTTCACATGAAGGCTCCGGACTAAACAAAACCACAAAACACTTGTTATCTAGAAATACAAAAGTATATAAGAATAACAACATTTAACAGCTGCTATGAATAGTTTAGAGATTCCTGATTACTGGTATTATATTACAAAATACAGCCTATAAGAGGCGGTCTGCTGGGCAACTCAGTTTCTCTTTACATTGCAATCATAGTATTTTATCAGAGCATTTTTGTTTGTGAAAGTCTAAATTAGGAAATTATTCTTACCTGATACTTTATTACCTTCACCTCTTTTCATGCCAAGTATTTTATAAATTTCCCTTTCAGGATCTACATACATTTCATGTGTATACCCAGTTAAACTGCAAAACGGCTGCAAAATATATGCATACACACACAGAGAAAAAAAAAAAAAGTAACATTTATAAGGTTAAGGCAGTGACTAGTTAGGGTCTACTGACAACAGAAAAAATAGTGACACCCTGCCAGCTCCACTTTCCCCTCTGTTATCTGAAAACTGTCTATTTGTTAATTATGCTGAATTAAACTGGAAAAATTTTTAGCCTCAAAGCTTCTATTAAACCTTCCAGTGAATTCAAGAAAAGACAATTCCTTAGTAAGCCCTGGTGGTTTTTAAACTGAAAGTTTTAATTATTTGCTTTACTTATGTATTACTATTAGAATTGCCTCATGAATACAATCCTGTTTTTCTGCTATTGCAAAAGACCACCTTTTCATGCAGAACAAATCCCCCAATACAGATCATTAAGACACAATGGAGGATACACTGTATTGAGTGACTACTTTATTTACCTTGATGTGATGATAAGATGACTGTCCAATAACTATAAGCCTCACATTCGATTCCTAGAACAGAACACTGAAGCTGTAAAGAGGAACTGGGTGTTTCTACATGACTTCAAAGCAGTAGCAGAATCTGGTTTTCTGAGGTAGTGATGGCAGTGCACTGAATTCAAATTATTTGAGGTGAACATCATTTACATGTTTGGAGACTACACTTTGTCATAGCACCTGCAGTTAGCAGCTACATTAATTTATTAAGTGAAAATTGTTTTTAAAGATAACTTTTAAATTACAGGTATGCAAACTTTGAGTTTCCTGTAGCATTGGTAGGATTGTCTTTTCAATTGATTGCAACATGCTATGATTTTGGGAACTCAAATTTTTCACTCAGTTGTACCTACATCTAGAGATGCAGCATCCAAATGATGGTGCCCAAACATCTGTGATTTACAAATATGGACACTCATTAATAGACATAATTTGCATTCACATGCACTACTGTCTTTTGCAGATGCAACATTAGGCCTGAGTCTAAAACAGGGGCCAAAACTGAAGTTCATTTAGATATCAGTAAGAACAGTTCATAAATATAGGGATGTTTTATTAGGGTGTGATACTTGCCTTTCTCATATAGAATCACTTCCCATATGCTTTTTATGAAAAGAAACCCTCCTAAAAAGAGAATACTGGCACTAAGAAAAGTGTGGACATTTTTGATTCTCTATATAAATTTCTTTGAGGAGCCAAATTAAGGAAATGTCCTTTTGAGTAACACTGATCAAACAAGTTTAGAAATATCTGTCCTGAGAAGGGAAGCTGAGAAAGAAATTGCCCCTTTTTGTCCTCAGGTTCCTAGTCCATCTCAGATGGACTTAGATGCTGTCAGCAATGACCCGAGTTTCTGTCATTGGCTATGCTGCTGTTGGGAATGAAGTATGAGAGAATTTCAATCAGCAGTCTAAAAGAGACAGATTGACCTTCCACATTTAGCAGGAGATCATTGTCTTCGCTGGTGTCTCCTGCCACCCAACAAATGCGTGTCGATAGCAACCCTTGCCCACTCTACTTCTCCTGTCACTATGTCATTCCTGTTTGTGCAGCTGCCTGGAGAACAGGACACACTACAAATGCAGCTTACAAATAACCACAGAAAAAGAAACTATTTTTAATCCAGATCAATTTTCTGATCTTGTTCTGTGCACAACCATCAGCTGGCCATACTAGCATAATGGAAAGGGCAGTAGTTAGCAGTCAGAAGACAGCTGTCCAGGGCACTACTAATACCAAAAGAAATGCCTGTCAGATGTTGTCTAACTGTTCTGAACACAGCAGTAAAAAGAGCACCAAGCTAATAGGGCAGGGAGAAATAATGCTGCTGCAACAGAGCATGTAGTGCCATAAATCCTTTCTTCTGTCTCCTCGGCAGATTCATTATTGCTATTGTAACAAACAATGGAAGTGCTTCTTCTGAGCCATTTCTTTTATTCGTAGAAGCCTTACATAAAACTGTAGGTGGACATAACAACATTGCTTGATTGCAGTGACCCCACAACATATTAAGGGCAGACTACTTACTTGTAAAAATGCCTTGGGGACTTTTGCCAGATCTTCTACATACTCTTTACAGGCGTAACATAAAAAATTCTGCAACATAGCCAATTGAACGTGTCAGAAACAGGTATTATCACATAGCAATTGAAGCAGCAGACTTCTGGGCACACACCACTTCGGAGGTGATCAAGAACAAAGAATGGGAAAGATTCTGGTTTTTTGCAGCCACCAAATTTGGATTAGGATACTGGTTTAATCCAAGCCTGAACAAGGACACTGGGCCTGCGGCCTTGCAAATATTTTTATCTCTAGATATTTTAGGAATGTGATAGCTGGCTCGACAGCTGGGAAATCAAGGAACACGATACTTGTTTCCCTAAACACCCGGCTGAAGAAGTATTTCCTTTCTGGTAAATAGCGTATCATTTTACCAAAGAACAGGGGGTCTCAGGAGCAGCACTTATCTCCTTTGTGCTTTCCTCCCCCTCCGCTCCAGTCCAGCCCGTGCTGTGCCCCCGCAGCCCCGTCCTCCCGCAGCCCCGCCGGGACCCGGGCTGGGCCCCGCGACGGCCCCTCCTCACCCGCACGAACACCACGATCGCTTTCTGCTCCCCGTACAAGGCCTGGAAGGGGACGCTCCTGCCCTCCGAGTCCAGCACCAGGCAGCGGGCGGCCTCCCGCAGCTCGTCCTGCTCCGGCCGCCGCCCGCAGCCCCGCGCCCGCCCGACCTGCTGCGTGACCGGGGGCGCCGGCGGCCCAGCCATGGGAGCGCCGAAAGGAAAGGCGGAGCTGCAGAGGAAAGGCGCGGGGCGTTGCGCGACGGCGAGGAAGCGACGGGGCCGGGATGGAACGGAGCGGTTCTTTCCCGTTCGTGGGAGTGACTCCGGGCAGTCGCGCCGCGGCCCAGGTGGAGCTGGGGGCTTCGAATGGAGAGAGCGAGAAACCTGCGGCCGAAACTGCTGCGCGTCTGTCGGCCACAGCCGGGGTGCGGTTTGTGCCCGGGAAATACAGGAAAGTCACATGGAGCCTCCCAGGAATGGTGTGCAAGCAGGAGCAGTGACATGATCATACAGCCTCGAGGTCGGCGTTCGCTTTGCGGGAGGCAGCAGCACGGCAGAGGGCCGTGAGCGAGATACAGAACTGTTCTCCAGGAGCTGTCGACCTGCTGTATCAGAGAAGAAACACACCAAATCCGGTTTCCCTGTTCTTGCAAAAGCATTACTTCACAGTACCGGGACAGTTGAATAGCAGAAGATGCTCAAGTGCACGCAGAAATGAGTGAACAGTTCTTAAGAAAAACACTAGGTTCTTGAAGAATATTGTAGTCTTTTAGACTGTTGTGTCAGCTGAAAGCTTACGAGGATGGGAGTACTTTTTTAGTGGGCAGAGAAAGAGAAGTATCAGAGAGATGAGGACTGGGTGGATCTCCAAAATTATTCTGCTTTGTGAAACGCTCTGATTATATTAATTCCAAAGTTTCTCTTGGCAAAGTGCCCTAGGATCTGTATGTTAATGGTACTCAAAACTTACATCCCGTGTGCTTTGGGTTAAGCCCATTGCTTTTATATTACCAGGAGTGAGCACATAGAACAGGTTAAGTCTTGCAGTTCAGTATGTCCTCACAAGGACTGTGATTTAAAATGTGATGAATTCAAATTAGTAAAGATTAGTGAAAAACGTCTAAAAATTGTGACATTTAAAATTCTGGTAGATGCAGGTGTACCCAGTGATTTTAAAGGTCTTTTCCAACATAAGTGATTCAATGATTCTGAAAGAATTTGGGCAGTATTCCCCACTGTTTTTTCATCAGGCTTCGTTGTTCAGTTACCAGTATGCTACCCAACACATTTCTTCCCCTGGCAGTTTATAAACCAAACTGTGGGCTGTGCAGCAATGCTCTGAAGCTCCCTCGGCAGTACTGATGGGAATGTGCTGCCTACCCTCGACTACTGCAGGACATAGCAAGGCACAGAACTGATGACTTTTGACAGACTTTGGTTTTCGTCTTGAAGCTGAAGTGGATAGGCCGCAACCTCATTGTGCTTCGCCTGCAGTAAAACCGGGTAGCATTGGGCAGGGCTCAGGGTCACAGTTCAGTACTTTATCATCAGTAGAGTTCGGACCAGGGCCTTTGCCACTGCAGATGGAAATCAGAAGAGGCAGTTGTATCACTGTAGGGCATCTGCTGCCACAGCCTCTTGAGTGGGAGCACATATAGGGATGAGACTGCTGATGAAAGAAATTCGGCAGTGTGGTGTCACAGATTCAGAGGACACTGCCCTGGGTCAGTCGGCACATAGCTGACCTTGTGCTTCCAGAGAGCTTGTTCTCACTTGATTTGAAATGAAATCTTCCTAGGAGCCCAAGAGAGGCACTCTGCCTGTCTGGGAGAAGTGATAATCATTCCTATTAGGCCAATGAAGACTGCCTGCAGACTTTTCTTTATTTATGTTATTTGGCCTCCTTAAACTAGCTGAAGAAGCACATCCTTAACAGCTGGTTTCAGCAATACACAAGTGAGGAACAGCAACTTTCTTCTGAGGATATTTGCCAAAGCATGGTCTAAGGCCCCTCAAACAGCATGTTTCTAACATTGTGTGAAAAATCTTAAGTGTTGCTAGAATACAAATACAAATTGCTGTCACCCCCAGTTTTACAGAGAAAGAACAGAAGTGAAGGCAGTTGTACTCTGACATGGTCTCTGAAAGAGGAAACACTCAAATTAGCAGTCACATTTTGAAAGCTGAAGCTTAAAGCCTTTCATTGATATATGCGTAACAAAAATGCAGACATAAGTTTCACTGACGTAGATGGGAAGGAGGAGTCCATATCTGCTGATACTCTGGACAGAACTAACTGTCAAAGTGTGCAGTGTACTAGAACTACGTAATCCTTCAGCGTGTGCTGGGAATAGGGAAACTTCTTCTTTTTTCCCTTCCCTTATTTTCTTTCTAGCTCACAAATATAGAAATGTGGATAACTTAAAAAAACACATTTGTCAGAGTGATGTATTTTTCATTGTCTTGAAGAGAATCAATCAGTGCATTTACATTTTTAATTGTGATTCAGATGCAAGTCACTCTCTTCACTGCAGTGCAATTTACAGTTGTAGAGAGAAATTTAGCTAATATTTAATTAATCAAGGGTTGGGTACTGTGGATAAGAAATTCACATTCCTACCATTTCAAGAGAGAGCACAATAATTATGCAGAGATGATGGTTAATTTATCTGTTCTGTATTGACTAGTGAAACAAGTACCAGTTGTAATTATGCAACCTTAATTCCTTTATTTACAGGAGCTGAACAAAATATTTGACAAGAGAAGTGTGGCCTGTATCAATACCATAAATACTGACTAAAGTATATGGTGTTTATTTGTAAATTATTATTAATTTACTACATGATGTACTGTTTATTTAGCACAAGGGGTTTTGTTGTTTTTGTTACTCTAACATTGTTTAGCTAGAGATAACATGGTTATTACCTATCAGCAAAAAATAAATTAGTGTTTACCGTTCCAGGGAAAAACATCCTGCTAAACACCAGCAAAGAATTAGTTGTTTTTAAATGATTGTTATAATTAAAAAGGAGTAAAGCGTGTACTGTCCTGTAGATAAGACAGATTCTTCCATATGAGGGTGGTGAGAGAAGCCCAGAGAAGCTGTGGACCCCCTTTTCCTGACAGTGTTCAAGGCCAGTTTGAATGAGGCTTGGAGCAGCCTGGGGTAGTGGAGGGTTCCCTACCCATGGCACAGGGGCAGAACTAGAAGATCTTTAAGGTCCCTTCCAACCCAAACTATTTTATGACTCTATGATAAGAGGCTTTTTCTTTTATGTCTGCCTTTTATTGTTCCCTAAGTGTCACCATATTCTGGGGTTATTCTTTACATAGCATCATGGAATGATTCTTCTGACCAGCAAGGACAGTAATTTGTAGCCTTGAAAGCAATTTTGCAAATGCTGAGTTTGTCTCCATTTTTGCTACCTGGTGTTTGTTCTCATCCTGGTGTTTTTTCTCATTAGCTTTGCTTCCTGCTTTGTGTTTTGTGGTTGGGTTTTTTTGTTTGTTGGTTTTGTTTGTGTTTTGGTTTGGTTTGCTTTGGTTTGTGTTTCTCTGTTTTTGTTTGTTGAGGGGACGTTGTTTATTTATTTTTTTTCCCTGAAGGGGGAGTTATCACTGTTTTAAAGCTTGCCTGAGTTTTGCTTTTTGGCTCCCTTTAAAATTATTCAAGATTATTTACAAGACTAAGGGCTTCATAAATCTGGCTGCAGAATATCAGTGTGTGTTTCATATTGAGTAACTGTTGTTTCACAACACAGATAATAGAAATGTAATTAAAAGTCTACTCTAATAGTTCAGGGATTATAATGATGTATGGAGAGAAAATATTTCTCCTGTTCTGTCTGATGTATTTAGTTCTGTAACGCAAACTCTACACAGAAAGCAGTAGTGCAAACTTTGCTACACAACAAAATAAGATTATTAAGTGAAATAACCACATTGTGTTTAATACAGCCTCAAGGCATAAAGAGGAATTTTAATGCTTTTGGTAAGAACTCTCTGAATTTGATCTATTTCTGTTTTTCAGCTGTCTACTCTCTGTGCTGCAAATGAGAAACGGTGATGACCATCTATATGTCAAGAATAGTAAATTATGTGTGAAGATGCTGTTTATTTACTCTAAGTGCCACTGTTTTTAACCTTTTTTTAATAGAATTACTACTTAAATAGATGAGACCATGGTCAAAAAGCAAACAAAAGATATGCTACAATCCAGACTGGCCAAACAGAATTGTCTTGTATCTTGTTAGCAATAAGGCTCTTAGAAAGTAAGCTAATTATCATTAGTGTAAACCAGATGAGAGGATTAAAAAATAAAGAATGTGAAGAAAAGTAGTGGTGATCTCATGGAGTGTTCAGGCCAAATTAAACCTTATTTAAGTCTCTTGCACTGGTGTCTTGAAAGGCAAGCAAAAACTTTCTTGAAAACTTCAGATACTGTTCCTTTTTTAACTTCTCCCCTTCTCCCCCCTGTTTTTTTCTTATATGGAAAAGCGTATTGTGAGAAGGTTGTAGTTCCCAGCTACTCTTTCTCTCTTCTGTGTTCATAGAGAGCTGGATGATGTACTCAGCAGTACATTCAGTTCAAAAGGCTCTTTTATGTATGACAACATTGATATTTAGCTACAGTTAGGAATTCCCTTCTGGAGACCAGTGGATGGTGTAATATTTTCACTGGAGGCTAGTAGCTTGTGCCAATTATAGCACACACTTGAAAGAGATCTCATTTATTTGCTGGCATATAATTAAGGGTAGCATCACCTTAACATCAGACATATCTCTTGAGCCTCTTTGCTCAAGAGGTAGATTTGATTTTTTCACAATCTTCCCTGACTGATTGTGTCCTCAGGACTACAAATCCATGGCCCATGCCTGCCCTCCTCCCTTTCAAAATGGCTAAAAAGTTTTGCTTACGTCTCTCTTAACATTGTGTGACTGACTGAGATGATGTATGTGCCAAACTCTTATGAAGTAAGCCACAGTTTTCATCTAGTGAGGACTTCCTTAAAAAATTATTTAAACAACAAAAAAGAGGCTGAAGATAAAGTGTCTAATGGCCATGTGAACTCTCTGTCAGAAGCTTTTGGCATTACATCTTTCCAGCTGACTCTCCTAGGAGGGCCTTTAAAATCCTCTTCAGTGGAAATAATGTGTTTGGTTTGTTAACAATGAAAACTACTACAGCCAGTAAAATTCATGCCAGAGCTGAGGTGGAGGGCCCAGCCCTGAAATCCTTTGGATCTGGAGTTCATGTGGATGTTGGCATGAATCCTGCACTTGGTGCTTTGAAAGATGATCATTGGCTTAAGGCTCAAAAATATGTCCCCTTCTGTATCTTCAGTGTTTAAACAAAAAAGCTGTTTTTCCTTCTGCTGTTTGCATCGTAATTGTGCTATTTACTTCAACAAAGATGTCAGTCTGCTCCAGAAGATTTTTCTGTCTTAATGAAGCTATTTATTCTTTCCCTATTTTTCAATTGCTATTTTCCATAATGTTTTTAATATATTTCTAATGCAGTCATTCGTTTATGCAAAAAACTAGCAGTTAAAGTGAAGGTCAGGATAAAAAGGGGAATATGAATACATTCAATATACTTTAGTTAGAGACAGCCATAAATTAAAATATATCAACATATCAGTTAAAACACAAATTATTTAACTGAAATGTCTGTAAATGGAAAACAAATGTTACCTTTCTTTGCATATTGGTAAAAGGCCATTCAAATTAGTTCAAATTTATGTACCATTGTTTCATTACACCATCATCTTTCACGTTGTGAGTTAGAATGTACAATGTCCTTCTGTCTGCAGCTTAAAATTTCACATGTAAAAGCTGAAGAATAAAGTACACACAAAATCTGTTTTAAAAAAGAGAAAATGGGAAAGGAATGAAATGTCTCTCTAAACTCTATGCTTTTTTTTGTTTGCTTGTTTCTTGATGCTGATTTTTATGCATCAACTTTGTTAAATGCTGGTACTTCCATTTCTGCGTAGTAGAAGAGTCAGTTTTTTTTCAAACTCAATTGACTTGTTCTCATGCTCTCCCCAGAGAATGATCAACAGCCGCTGTTTAAAAATTCCCATTAGGCACTTTAACATTCAAACTGTGGCCCTGCCATGGTTTCCAAGGTCTTGACATAGAAGCCTAGTGATTTCAATATCAGTTTGATCATACAAATTAATTAGCTAGGTATCATAGCAATCAATCTGTAAAACACATGTGTTTCTATGCTGCTGCTATCATTAATTCTACAAAGGGAAATCCTTTAAAGAAGCAATAGTTGCTGTTTGAAAATACCAGAAAAGAGAAAATAGCTGTCTGACAGTCCAAATGGGATCAACACAACTGCATTTGGAATTGCCATGCCAGCAGGAATCACTTCTAGCTAATGCAATTTGTGTGTTCCTTTCTGAATAGTTATTGCCATGTTTTCTTAATGAAAAGCCTGTAAGACAGGGAAGAATTCCTTCTTATTCCTTCCTGCTGCTTAGTAGAATGCTAATTGCTAAGGCAGGTGACTATAGGCAGGGATTGTTTATATTTATTTATTTATTTATTTATTTAAACAAATTAATTTTAAAAATTTGGTTGTCTTAGTTTTTGGACATATTTTTTTATTCTAAAAATTACTTCAGGAAGTATGGCCCACTTGGAGATGTGTGTTTAATTATTCTCTTAATTATTCTCTTTCTCCGTGATATGTTTTTCACGTGTGTTTATCTGCTTTGGAATGCTGCTTCTGTGGCCTCTTGTCTGTGTCTTGTGGCAGTGACTTTTACATAAAATACTTTTGAAAATAATATTTTTAGTTATTTTTCCTTGTGTGTCTGTGCAGCTGTATTCTAAACAGATCATTGTAATTCAGCCTCTGTTTTTAACAATGTAATAAGGAGATTGTTCACACCTGAAAGTTAATTCTGGCTAAAATAGATGTAAATTTAATTTCTGTAGCTATTGCTGAATAATTCCACTTGTGCTTATTTGAACTCTGCTTATCTGAAATAACTTTTAAATAATGAGACTAAATCAGAAAAAACATGCAAAATATGAAGGTGTTCAGAATATGTATACCTCACATTGTGGACAAGCTGTTAGAAGTCTTCAGTGGGACACACTTTTAGCTTTGTATGGGAATTTCAGGTGTTAAAAATATCTGGGGTATCTTTGTTGTTACCTCTGATGTCACTTAGATAAGAGACTTTTTTATCTAATTTGAAGTTTTACTAAAAATTCTGCTTTCTTGGAAGAAAATTGGTGACAGTCTTCTAGAACAAGTTATTTACTGGATTCCAGTTCTAGAAAAAAAGAGAATGAAGAGCAGGGAGTCAACAGCTGGCTTGCTGAATGATGGATAGACCAGTCTTTTCACAAAGAGGGTGATATAGTCTACAGATTTCCACACAAATTTAAATAATTTATGTAATCCAAGAAAGATGTTATGCCTTCCTCAAGTTCTAAAGACTTAGAGTCTTAGAAGGAGATGTCACACATAAAATGGAAGAGCTCTCTGCTCTGGATATGAAAATTCTATTTTCCTGGATGCATTGTCTGCTTCTGTGCATTTTTGAAGCATTTGTGAGGTCTAAACAGTGGTTTGCTTTTAAGCATAGCATGCCCCAATACTTGCACTGGAAGGCTTGTAAAAGATGGAGGCGATGGGAAAATAGCATGCCATGAGTACAGAAGTCTCTGTTATTATTTCTCTTGACTGCTTCAGCAACATGTCAACCTGGAATCTCAAGCTTTCAGTAGAAAGTTGCTGGTTCTGCTTCTGTAGCAAACAGAAACTTGAAAATAATGACCAGGTGTGGCGGTGACCCAAACTTCTCTCTCTATGGCGAACAATGGGATCAGTTGGGTGGATTTCTCCCCCGCCCCCACCCCCCCTCCAACAGTGAGTCAGAGAGGGAGGGAGAAGGAGAGGCTGGGGAATTCTCCACAATCCCCGCCCTTTGAATTGTCCATCAAGGCTTCGGTTACACCCCTTTCTCCTCCTAGCTTACACCTGTTTCCCCTCCCAGTATTTCCCTATGCATTAGGTTGTTTT
>VZTX01005621.1:37757-100666 GCA_013400915.1 Pardalotus punctatus
TAGGTTGTTTTAGTATGCATTAAGTGCTGGAAAGTTCTGTGTTCTCTGTATCCTCATTGGTTCGTTTTAATGTACTCCCTCCCCCTGTTTCATTCCATTGGGCATTTGCAGTTATGTAATCTTTCCCTAGTGGACCTTCCGTGTTGGATCCTCCCACTTCTGTCTCCCTTGGAACCCCTTGCGGACCGTTGATCTTTGCTGTTTGTGTCGTCCCCTTGCTGTTGAGTTCTCCTGCTCCTTTTGGAAACAGGGAATTAAGACACAAACTGCAGGAACATTGCCCCTCTCTCCTTCTTTGCCTCCACCATGCTTGCTCTGGTAACATCATCTGCTGCTAGCCCCAGCTGGGGTCTTGGGCAAACCAAACACCTGGATTTTAGGGACACAAGTGGCCTCGCCTACCCAGGTGTGCATCTTGATGCTTGCGGACAGCTGGGCAGTCCAGCAGACGGCGTTAACCATGAATGCAAAAATTTGTATTCAGCATAAAAAGAACCACCAATGTGACACCTTTGAAAAGTTTCTTCATCAAAAGCAGTCTGTACTTAAAACTGGCAATACTGGAGTTACCACCAGCTACTACATTTTAATGCTTTCTGTAAATGTTGCAATGTTTAGCCTGTCCCAATTCAAACTAAGAGTGCATGACTAGGGGGAAGTGTAGTTGTACCACTCTCCTCCACTCTGAATGAAATAAATGCTATTTTCCCATTGAAGCTGTGGCATGACCTTGTCAAGCACCTCTTGACATGCTAAAAGTATGCACAAGTACAGAACAGCAGTTTAAGACAAGAGGCAAAGGAGTGTAGAGTATTTAAACAAAAATGCAGTGGAAAATTTAGTTTGACAGAATACAATTGCAAAAATGTGATTTAGTCAGAACTCCAGGGATAACCTTGTTCACAGTGCAATGGAGATCTCTGAGGACCGTAAATACTTCAGATATAACTTTAATACTGCATTTACAAGACAGTGCTGCAAATAATTCAGCCTGACACCATGCTAGCGTATTATTTAATACCATAGAGGTAAGAGCACTACCTATGAAATTATTAGTGTTAATGCCTGCTATCTACCTAGAAACAGGTGCTATTTGACAGTTACTTGTTACCTTAAAAAGAAGAAATCATACAGCATATATTTTGTATGACTTACACATAATAAACTTTCAGATTTAATGTCTTTCAGAAGGTTGGAGCATATAGTAGCACTTGGAGGAAACAAGTATTTGTGTAACTCTTAATTCTAGGCCTGAAACAAACCTATTATCTATAATTGTGTAGAAAGAGCCTGGGGGGGATTGGCCTTTTATGTACCTCTCACATGGTTTCTTGTAAGATTATCTTGAGCTGGTGACATTCCACCCAGGGATGAGTCGTAAGCAAAACAGCCACGATTTGGGGAGCTGGAATTGGGGCTGTACACCTAATGTTTTCTTTCTGCCAGTCTTTTCTTCTTGTTTTCCTCTGCCCCAGTGTGGTTTATGCATGGGTAACAGTCTCTTTGGGAAGTTCCTGCCCTGGCATGTGTTCTCTGTGAGTCATAGTCCCTTTGGAAATGTCCTGCTATTGGTAGTGATCATCTATGGGCTGTAGCTCTTCTGAAAGATCAAGATGTAAATGCTGCAGTAAAAAAGCTCTGGACAAATGAGGAAGGTTCTTCAAGGACATCACCTGACTGAGGAGTAGTCTAATGGATGAAATAAAAATTAATTTAAACTGCAATTTGCAATTTGCAACTTTTTTGTGTGTATGTTACTGCTGACAGAATTATATTAATAGGAAGGTCAAAAATTAAAGAAATCATCAAGAAAATGAGAATTTGAACATGTTTGGCTTAAATGTCCACTGGAGGCAAAAGAGTTCAGGGTCCGCTATGGGGCATTTGTTAAATGACCTAAAGATTTGAAAATGCATGGGAAGTGTGGTGATGGCTGCCTTACATGAAGCAGAAATAAACATAATTGTACTCCTTTTAATTGTTAACTAGGCATAAAAATTTAAAAGGAAAATTGATTTTTTTTCCTGAATGCTGATCACAGTTAATAGGAGCAGACTTTTTAACAGCTGAGAGAGTCTGAGGACATTTGGGTCTCAATTATCATTAAATTTGAGACACAAATTGTCTCAACAAAATGATGATCATGTTGGCATTTTTTTTGCTGTTCTTCTTGGCTGGTACGCTTTGTTTTCTGGCTTGTTTCTCTAATAGGGGTGTGGGAGGCATCAAGTCTGCTCCATGTCAGGCTTGGTTTTAAGTTATGTTGGGGCTTTTTTATGTTGCTGTGAATGTGTTTATAAAATTGTAGGTGTTTTACTTCATAGAATGTGCGTATGGTTCCTCTTAGATGTGATCTTTTAAATACTTTGTCTTCTGAACTGAACACCATTTGGAGTATGAATGAAAGAAAATTAATTTTAAAGATAAAGGTCTGGAGTGAAATAAAAATAAAGTTTAGGTGGCGTTATGTGGCCCTCCTATCAAAGACAATCATAGGACCTGTAACCAGCAAAGAGTGGGATGAGGACCGCTGGCGATAAAAGCACCTTTAAATAGGACTTCCTTTGAACAGCTCTTTGAGGGCAGAGGAGCACATTCAGGTGACTTACAGAATGCACCTCTACACATGACCCACATGGTGTCAGGAAAGTGTAGCCCAGCGCTGTTCAGGTGGTGAGATTTCAGTTCGGCTGGCTGTGGCTAACGTTGTGTAATCGTTTTTTTTATTCTGTGGCTTCAGTAAAAGGCTGGCCCTTCTACTTCTTTATTCTTACTTTTCTTTTTTTCTCCTTTTCTAATCTTTAGACTTTCTTGACCACCCCCTCCACCCCTCCCCACACTCCCAAAGTCTTTATCTTGCCATTTAGCTGTGTATTTTGTTTTGCTAAAATGCTGGTATAATGAAGTCCTGCTGGTAAAATCAAATCCTGCTGGAATCCATTTGGCAGGAGTTGTGTGCAAGGAACACGAGCCTTTCCTGGCTTTTTTTCTGTGCTCAGAATTTTTTTCCCAGAATTGCAGCTTGGAAGAATGAGTCTTTAAAATAAGCTCTCTGGCTTTAAAAAAATTTATACAGGGTAGTAAAAAAGTAGGTTATGCATCTGCTCAAAAATTAACAAAACTTCCCATTATTTTAATTAGGGAAAAGGATGCTATAAACTGAGTAAACAACAAGGACAGCTAGGTAACAACCTGATTTCTTTTTAGGATTTAAATTAGTTGGCTCTGCCTTTCCTGCCTTCCCCAATACATGGTTTCTAATCTTTGCACACACATTCAGCAAAGTACAGATCAGTCCATCTCCATCCCTCCCACTTCATGAACATTTTGCAAAGCTATAGCAGCAGCAGTTTTAGGATCTCTGTCCTGGAAAAAGCATAGTTCTTGTAGCAGCCAGTTTACCTGCCACTATGCTGCTTTGAGTGTGGTAGGGTGAAGAAGAAAGTAAGGAATGGGTCTGATAAGCCCATAGGAGAATGTAATATAGAAATGTGACACATTTCTATCCAAGAACTTCCTCTG
Source organism: Pardalotus punctatus (assembly GCA_013400915.1). NCBI lineage: Eukaryota > Metazoa > Chordata > Aves > Passeriformes > Pardalotidae > Pardalotus > Pardalotus punctatus. The sequence goes on from VZTX01005621.1 coordinate 41,280, forward strand.
TAGAAATATAGTGTGCCATATTTAATGTATCTCAAAACATAGAGGCATATTTAATATCAGAGTGTGAAGGTATTTTAGAGTATCTAAAATCTAGATCTGTACCCAAATTTAACATCTTGTGTTCGTGTTCATCTTGGAAAGTATTACAGCTTCTTTAGAAGCCCTTGTTTCTCCTTCAGGCAGAGTAGAACTTATTCTGACACCAAGGAGGTTCTTCTGGATACTCAGTAGTTGCAGGTGCTCATGTTTTTATGCCAGTATATTTTGTAGAGAATTCACAGCTCAGTTTCGTGCAAGTTCCTGCTGCAACAAAAAAGACATTTAGGTTGTGACTGCCTTTTCAAGGAAGCCTTTATCAGAATATATATTTGTCCAATAATGAGTTAATTTTAGACTGGGTTTTACTGGAGTGATGATTTGGGGACGGCATCCTCTGAGACAATAGAAGCACAAAACCAGAATGGAGTAGGTACTATTAACTTTAGTTTGCCACAGCCTAAAATGAATACTGTCTCAATGCTAGTTCTTTCAAGCCACAGGAAACACTGTCAGAAAGAAAAAGCCCTAAACAAGTAAAAAGGTCACTAATACACTTTTGAGTTAATAAATGGAAGCTGTAGTGAACGCCAGAAAATTGAGTCATCAGACTCTACTGCTGATTGATGTATTAGCTGGAGTATTTTTCAGAGTATGGAAGGAAAAAGGGATATATACTTATGCAGATTATATGTCATGTATAAAGTCCTTCTAGTTATGTAAATAATTGGCTGTCACATCACTTTGCTTCCTATTGCCTAGTTAAAGCTTCCTGATACTTTAGTGCTGTGATTCTTTGAAATCTGATGCAAATATAATTAGAACACAAATATGAGGTTACAAAGCATTGTGGCTTACAGGGAGTTTCCATATACTACACTTAATGACACTTAATGTCACTTAATGACACCATTTCCTTTATGATTCAATCGATCTCCCCAGCCTTTGACATGGTATTCTAGTACATAGCAGCTTTTCCTCTTTCCTAAGTCAAAATTTGTCTATGGGTATCTTGACCATTTTTATGTGGAAACCTCATTTTCTGTCCTCCAAGGCTATAAAAAATAGTCAAATTTGAAAAGAAAAAGTCTTCTTGAAATAAGGAAAAGGAATCTACAGTACAATTTGTGCTTATAATATACTGTATCCCCATCACTGCACTGACTCTTTACACATCCACTCTGAATTAAATAGTCATTAACATTCCACAAAGTGCGGTGTATAATAGGGATTGCGATGCTGATTCTGAGTGAGTGACAATGTGAACTTCAGGGGGTTGTTTAATATTCATCATACACACTTTGTAAAAAGACAGAACATGTTTTTCAAACTTCAGTGCACATCTGTGCATCATTGCATATGTATTGTGGGCCCTGGTGGCCACTGAGCAAGCTGGGCCAAATCTGCCGTGGGTTATACTGTTAAAAATCTGGATAAATTGCATTCTTTTGAAAACTGAGATGATCTCTTTACACCACTATTGTGGAAGGCAGATCAGGAGCCCACTGTTTTTGGCTGCTGTGATCGGTTGATGGTCTGTGTTTAGTGATATTATAGGCTTACAGTCTCAATTCAATGTGCTGTTTTTAAAGACTTGTCTGATACTGTCTGTAGGAAGAAATAAAAAAAAAAGAAGAAATTATTGCCAGCTTCTTCTGCTTTCAAAACTGATCTTTTGGCAGAGCCTCCTGGTCTCTCTCTTCTATGAGTACCTGCTGCCTTCAAGAACTTCTGTTGTCCTCCAGGTCAAAGGCTTAGGTACTCTCAGATCTTTTGGTTGGAATTCTGGGTTCTAGGTAAAGGTTTGTATGGTTGTGTATTAGTGTACTGTGTCTTAGAAACTGCAAGATCACCTCTTATTGTGTATATTCTGCTGTATATCCTTGCTAAGTGCTAGAAATCAAACCTAGTTCTCAGGTGACAGAACATACCAGTGCATACAGACGTGTGACAGGTAGTCTGATAAATTGATTTTGGTTTTTATTTATCCTGAATTATGTGGTTCTGGTTGCTCTTTTCTAATTTGCTTAGTGTATGTTACACAGCATCAATATGATCTTGTAGCTATGGAAGTTTCTGGGTTAACTTTATACTGAGCTATATTCAAAGGAAATTGAGATGCACAAAAATGTTACTGAGATAAATTATTTTTGTTTGTTCCTGTATGTCTACTGTCAGCAGAAATTATGCTAGTAAAGCATGCATGAGGTAAGATTCTGTACTTCTTGGTCCATGGTATTTAGAATCATAGACCATTTCTGAACTGACTGTAATTACGGAGAAAACTTTCGTGCCAGCTGTCATTGCTAAGTAGTTCACTGTATGAGTATAATGTATGGTGGTTGCAAGAGGTGCTTTGTGAATACGTCAAAGATGTATTCTTTTTAGTTATAACTTTGGGAATTAGGGGAATATATTGAATCCCCTTTATACAGTGTCTGGAAAAATTACTGAAGATATTTTTCTAACCTCTGCCACCACAGTTTATAAGAATTGATATTTATAACACTTCATTCTGCATCACTGACATTATGTGACAATATGTTTATTCATTCAATGATTCTGGTAACAAAATTGCTTAGTTCATAATGTAGCTTGTTGATTGATCCTGTCTGTGCACCAAGTCTGTGACTGGAATTCTGAACATTTTTCCCTAATTCCATTGGGCCCATCCTACTTGGTAGCAATGATTATTTTAAAGAAGGTATATAAGGAAAAAATGTTGTATGATTCCCTCCTTGAGGCAAAAGTTGAAGAAAACGCTATAATAAAAACTAGAGTGGAAAGCACTAAATTAATGAAAATATGTAATGCAAGATATAGTTGATCAGTACAGAATTGCATGCAGCGGGTGTAATTTTGCCTAGAAGTTTGCTGAAATTTAGGTACACTTCAGATATCAAATACATGTTAACTACTGGCGCGTGCTTTTGGCATTTCTGTTTGTGGTGCCTATTCTTTCTACTTTTATGAAAGCAACTGAATAAACACTCAGTAAGAACTTACTGATTGTAGGTAGTATTAAGTGTGGCCTGCAAACCCTTCTTTACAGCCATTGCTCAAGTACATTGCTTCATGTCAGTCCAAATCTATGTTCTTTCTGTTTACCGAACAGTGATACTGTTTGGTAAACAGATAGTGGGTGTTGTTGTTTTTACCAGTATACGGCTGTACACACCTGTCAGATACCTTCCTGACACCTCTGATGACATCACCTTGCAGCAAAGAATGACTGTTTTTATCCTCTTTAGTGGTGGTAGTCTACAAAAAAGACCACAACCAGCAATTAATCTGTTTAGTCTCTAGGTTGAGCAGTGTATACTCTGTGTTGCACTGACTAAAACTGGGTGTCTTCATCTTTGCCTAACCTTGATGGTATCATTCAGTGACCCCAAACCTGTCTTTTGAGGTGCAGTGGATTTATCTTTGCTCCTTTCTTCTCACACTGCAGCCGCATCTACTTGCTCAGCCAAAACTTGCTATTTGCCTAGAAATCGATTTGTCTCATTTCCATGTGGTGATGATTTTCATCCTACCTCTCATTTTAGTTGTTTTGACCACAGCGTGGCTGTCCGCCAATTTAATTGTTTTTGGGGTTCAGCTTTCATCAGCTTTTCATTAAAGAGTTGATTTAAGTATTATAAAACCTCTATGAGGATAACCTTTGTCAAAAAAAAGTGCAGAAAAACATGCAATCTCTTGCACTGTTCCTGTCTTTGGCACAGCTGTAGCTTACCAGCTGTCCCAATTGATAAATTCAATAGTAATATTGCTAAGAGAGTGTACTGAGCTTCATTACTTCACAGTTAAAAGGCTTTAGGGCTAGCACTAGTTGACTCAGGAGAAGAAAAAAAGGGAGTTTGCCGTTTGGAAGCTGTTCAATACTGTATCAGGAGGACAAAAATTTCCTTCGTCTGTGAGTAGACTCTATAGAAAAAAACCCAAAGAAACTAAAATTGAAGTGCAATAGCTGGAAATTGCTCTGAATGAGAGTAAACAGAGACCAAGCAAACAAAAGGCCACAAAAGGAGTAAGAGCCAGAAGGGCTAGATTTTTTATTTCCTCAGTATTTTGTTGATATGACTCATATTTCTGCAGTTTGCTTTATTTGGTACTGATTGATCACTCCACAAAGAACTGCCTGACTCATCTGAGCTTGTTGCTAAATATCTCATTTTTTGAAAGAAATCTCATGTTTGGAAACTTGCCAAGCTGACAAAATTGTATGTCTGTGTCTCCAAATTGCTAGTTCTTAAGCAGGAGAGCTTCAGATTTTTCCCTTTGTCCCACTGTTCTTCAAACCTGCCCTAAAGTATACACTGCTCTGAACACAATAAATGTTCAGTCACCTTGCTTGTTGAGTGTGGTCCTAAATGTGAAACAGAGCACTTTAGCAGCTATGTACTTCTCGTAAAATGGAAGAGACAAGTGAATTTATTTGTTTTACTTCTGAAGTACTGATTTAAGAGTGAAAGGTTTTTCGTCTTACTTCCCGACTAAGATATCTCAACAGAGATTCAGTGGGCCTGAACTGTAACATTCTATCTGGCAGCTCAGCCTGCGTATAAGAATCCCTGCTGCTTATGCAATATAGAAAACTTTTTTTATATTAAACATCAATAGCAGCTCCAGACGGAGTGGTTTTCAAGCAGTGCAAACCTTCAGGTCTCAGCAGCATGCTCTGTTGGGGAGGGCTCCACAAGATGGCAATGTGGATCCAGATTCTGTTTCCGACTGCTTTAGAGACACAGATATTCTGCGTGCATCAACAGATTTTGCTGGTGGAATAAAATATTTAAAAGTTCCATATGACAAAACCTCAATTTAATTAAATAATCTTGATTATTTTGCATAAATTAAAACCATCATGCATTGTTTTAATGTTGCTAGATTAATCTGCAAAAATAGAATTGTTTTGTAAAATACATGTTTTCTTTCCCTGACACATTCAATTTCATAGAATTTATCTTTGATCAGACAGTATTATTTTATTGAGACAGATGTCTCTGTATAGCAAATACAAGTAATTATGTCCATTCATAATTCAAACAGTACCCTTTTTAATAGAGGGAGTCATTGCCAATTAATTTTTCCTGTCTTTATATCAGTTTCTCTGCTTGACTTAGTTGAAGATTGCTTTTGAGAGGATCCTGACTGACACATGTAAATTGTAAACCACCAGACAGTCCTCTACAGGTAGGGATGTCTTTGTGGGGCAGAGAGGTGAGCAGGGAAGAAGTTCTCTTGTCAAAAGAGGTAGGCAGAGAACACTTTCCTAGTGATGAAAGGCAGGAAAAACTCCCTTTCAGCTGTCCTAGAAGGTAATCCTTGCTCCTTTATTACTGCTGGGCTCTAGTGCCTTTCTTCTTTGCATGAAGTAATGGGTAAGCAGAGGCTGTTGGTCCCAGGGGCTGGGTGCAGTAACACAGGGGGAGCAGAAGGGCTCAGAAGCTGCATTTCACCACAGAAGCAAAGTGGAATCAGGGTGATACCAAGGGAGGCTGTTTTGACAGATTTTTAACAGTTTATCACAGACACACAAAAAATGAAGCTCATTTGTGAGAAAATGAAAGAAGAGAGCAGGACTGTGGGGGAGAGAGGGAGAGAAAAACAGTTCCTCCAGAAACTGCAATGCTATTAAGACCTGGTTCCCAGTGGATGACTGTGCCTTATGGGTCTAATAGGTATGAACTCCAATCTAATCTCTGCTGGCAGTTGGAATATTCAGAGATTGCTGGGGAACACCAAGTTTCTCTTTCTGGGGATATCTCAGGTGATTAATAATGTCAGAATGCATGCCTTAAGCCTCTCCATCTTTGGATTGCTAATGCAGCTTCTCTCCTTTCCTTGCCTGCCTATTTCCAAGAAACTTCCTTTGAGACCCCTTTGTCTTATTTGGCTGAAATTGAACATAAAGTTCAAATATTGCCAAAGGGAAAGAGACTGGCAAGAAACAGACTGAGATATGGGCACACAGCAAGAGTATGTAAAAGCAAGTTTTCATCCTTCATGGTGGTGGTGGTAAAAACAGAGTAAAAATTCATTTCTGTTCCTCAGAACAGAAACTTTTGAGGACACACAAGGTCAGCACTGAGGAAATGAGGCTGAACTGAATCTTCTGCCACACATGAAATATATGTATTTTAGCAATGATGCAACTATTTTGGGAGATGGATGTTTACCTGAATTGGATTTCTCAGGATTTATGGAAATGCACTTTATATGCTGGTGGGCTGCTTGTCTCTCCTTTTACTCTCTTGGTCTCCTGAATTGACAAGAGCCTGCTAGTTTTTACCACTAGAGCGTCTGAACAGTTCTTACTGTACATGGTCACCGGTTTTCCTATGATAAAGGCAGCTCTGTAGCAATGCACATTGCTGAGGAAATCCAAAATGCTTGCTTCTGTGTAACTTAACCTGTGAACTCTAAGCATCTTTAAAGATTTCATTCTGGCATGTTGTTGAATTTGTTTTAATTACTTTTGTCAAGTAAGAAACTCTTCACACAACATTGCTGCCCTGCCTCAGTGTAGTCTGTCTTTAGAAAATATCTAGGAATTTTGCAGTATATTGAAATGCCTCAATTTTCAATTTGCTGAAAACACTCAGCACCTTCTCAACAGCATTTCCAAAAGATATCTTTTGGTAACATAAATGTGTAAGGTAACACATGGGCTTGAGGAGTTATCTGAGCCACCAGTGGAAAATGTCTGTGTATCCATCCTTCTATCTGACTGGTAGCACCACTGATTTGCATATTGTTTTGAGACTGGCAATATGATTCTCATTTTGTGACACTCTTTGGCTCATGCAAGCCTAAAGTGACACTTCTTGATTCTTGCTGTATAAACAGAAGTTGAAATTTCGACTTCGTTGAAGTCAAATGTGCTTGGGTTGGGTTTTTTTGGTTTGTTTCTTTGTGGCTTTTCTTTTGTTTGGCGTATTTTGGGTATTTTTCAGTCTGAGGCTCAGTAACTGAGATAAAAGGAAGTTAAATGGGACTTTTTGAGAAGTGCATAGCTGCTATGGAGTAATTACATGGGGACTATCAGAAATGCGTGAGTATAACACCTGTTTAACATCTTTGTCAGTGACATGGACGGTGGGATTGAGTGCACCTCCAGCAATTTTGCTGAAGACACCAAGCTCTATAGTGCAGTCTCCTGATGCTGGAGGGAAGGGATGCCATCCAGAGGGATCTTGACAGGCTTGAGAGGTGAGTTTCTGCAAACCTCATGAAGTTCAACATGGACAGGTGTTGTGAGAACTCTGGGAGGAGGACCTGGGAGTGTTGGTGGATAAGAAACTCTGCATGAACCATCATTGTGAGCTTGCAGCCCAGAAATCCAATAATTTCCTGGCTGCATCCAAAGCAGTGTGGCCAGCAGGGTGAGGGAGGGGATTCTGCCCCTCTGCTCTGCTCTGCTCTGGTGAAACCCCACCTGAAATACTGCATCCACCTCTGGGGTCCCAGCACAGGAAGGACATGGACCTGTTGGTGTGGGTCTAGAGGAGGGCCATGAAGATGATCCAAGGACTGAACACCACTCCTTTGTGTAAATATCAACCCAAAACTGAAAGACTTATTTAAAATTGGAGATGTGGTAGATGACAGCATCAGCAACATGTGTCGCATAGCGTATGAATAAATCAAGTCCCATCGATGGCTAATGAAAGGCTTTTCGATATGCTTAACACTAAATTACTTTTGATTAAAAAGCTTACTGGAGAGACAAATGTAAACTATAGCTAGGTGCGCTCATGTTAGACAGTTATGTGCTGAATCTAATTTGAAATGGATAAGTGCTAACACATTTAATTTCCTGCATACTCAGTGAGACAATGTTCGCATTTTTTTTTAAATAGTAATTCCGAGTGAGTCTTTCAAAGTGCTTGAGTCAGCACCACAGCAAGAGTGTTTGGAAAGATGATCATGCAAATGGAACTTCAAGTGATTTAATATGCTCACCATCACAGGTAGATAGCTTGATCTATGGCATACTTAGAATGATGGAACAAGCTGTGTACATCAGTGGTGTATTTCAAGCTGTTAGTATTCTCAGCAAATAATGTTTAATATGGGTTTATCTTTAGTCTGGAAAACTTACCAGAAAGTGTGATGAATAACAAAATTATGGAAGCAACAAAATAAATGAGAGTGGATATTTGGATGTAATGGCAGAGCAGAGAGAGAAAATAAACTGTCTGGGTTGCACTGTAACTAGTTTTGAGCTCCTTATTCTAAATTGTGTCAGAACCGTGATTTCTTATGATTATCCCTCAGACTGGAAATTTGAAATCTAAGACATATAGCATGTATGGTACTAGTCATCACAGGAAGGAAAGCACATGACTGTGTGTGAAAGGATGCAACACTGAATTCAGGGTCAGTCAAAGAGGTGAAACAAGTACCTCACTAATAGGTGAGGTAATGGAAATACTGGAAATAGGCAGCTTTGTACTAGAAAAGGGTGTTTTCTTAGTGGAAAAAGGCTTAAGGGGAAGGAAAGAAATGTGCACTGATAAAAGCTTTAAAAAAAGGTAGACTCTGTAATCATTTTCAAAAATGTAGCCAATTCTCCTTGTGATTGTTTTTGCTCAAGGGTTGCATTCTAAACAGATACTGCATTCTAAACAAATTAATAGGCATGTATCCTGTCCTAGCATCCTTTTAAAACTCCTAGAAAGGAATGAGTATGCTTACTCTTTACTCAGCGGCACTCCCACAATAGATATTGCCCTCTTGGGCAATCAGTATAACAAGTGCTTTTCAAAAATGAAATGGATACCTATTTGAAAAAGGACGTAGTCCTTACAGCTCTGAAAATCTGAATAGAAAGATACTAATTTTTTGCATGGAGGGCACTTAAAGTGATTTTGAAACATACTGATATTGCTAAATTTTTCAATGCAAATTTGTAGTTTGAACATAACTGATATTCTTCTTTCTGTTCTGACCAGACTTTTGCCACAATCTCTGTAATGGCAGCAGTCTGCTGTCTGGTTTGGTGTCTGGCCCTTAGCAGAAAAAGGAGCCTCTGGATTATACTGTGGCAGGGTAGCAGCTGAGTAGACACAGGTCTATGCTGAACTGAGCAGGAATAATACCTCTGAACAGCTCCAAACCCACTGATTTATTCTGGTTTATTTATTTTCCCTGAAATTTCTACCTCAAATAACTACTTTTGATAATAACTTTTCTTCTGTTCCAATCTGTTTGCAAGGAAATTAAAAATATAAGTAAATAAATATGTTGTATTCCATATTACAGAAATTATAGAAGAGTTTACTTTGAAAGGAACCCTTGGAAATCACCTTGTCCAACCTTCTGTTGAAAACAAGGCCCTGGGTTAGATTATGTAGGGCTGTGTTAAGGTGAGTCTTCAGTGCCTCCAGCATGGGAGACTCCACCACTTCCATTGTTTAGTTGACACGGAATTGAAGAATGGTCGAGGCAAGATGGAACTTCTGGAGCTCATCTGGCCCAACCCCCTTGCTCAAACAGGTTGCCCAGGACTGTGTCCTCATATGAAATGTTGGTTTTCCTATATCCGGATGGAATTACCCCTGAAGCAATTTGTGTGTCTTGTGGGTTCTGGCACCTGGGCATTCCTGTGCAGAGTGACTTTACCTCCTCTGCACCTGCCCGTTAGCGATTGGAATACTGTCATAAGGTCTCTGCTGAGAATACTGTCTTAAGGTCTCAGCCTTCTCTAGGCTGACCAAATCACATTTCAACTTGTCTTTTTTTTGTGTGTCATATTCATCAGTCCTCTAATTAACTTGATGGATCTTTGCTGGGCCTTCCCCAGTTCTTCAGTGTTCCTGATCTGAAAAACAGGATTAAGTATGCCAGGTGTGGCCTGACAAGTGCCAAGAGGAATAATGGCAGCCCTCCAGCTGTTGAGTTACCTCTGACTGACAGAGTCCAGGTCTCTGTTGGCCTCGTTACTGTCAGGGCACTCTGCTCGCTTGAGCATGCTGTCCCCCAGGGACCTTCCTAGCAAGGAATTAAGTGTCCCCAGCTGAGCAGTTAGTTATGTCACCTGCCTTATCCATCTGTCTGATCTTTACTCAGGATATCTTCCCAGGCTCTCTACCACCACTCTTTACTGCCTGGGTGTGGATCTCATGTGAGAAAGATTTAAAATGTGAGTTAAATGGTTGAATTTTTGTAGTCCAAGGGAAATAAAAATACAGTGTTCCTGCTAAAGGTTTAGAAAAAGGGATAGGTATGTTATGTCATGATGTAGTAAGATTCCTGTCAGAGAAAAGATATCCCAAGCACAAATTGCACTTGAGACTGGCCATTAATAAGTAGTCAGCCTGAATACTTAATGATCCCATCTTTGAGGAATGGATGGCATGCTGTTCTTTTTCTGTTCAGCAAATTATTTAATTAAAGATAGATATATGCATTTTATCTACCATTTACATAACTGCTAGGATATTTTTTTTTAATTTTAAGGTACAAGAGAAGAGAGAGTCAAATAAAAAAGGGATGCAACAGAAGGTACGAAAGAGATACAACTAGCTCTCTAACCCAAGTGTCAGCATCTACGTTGATTCTATTTTACTTTATCTGGCTGAAAAATCCCAGTCCTTCATGCCAAAATTGATTACATCATACATCTGTTTCTGCGGTTCATGTAGGCTCCTTAGCCTACTGAGACAAATGTCTGTTTTTCGTGTTTCATCACCATTACTGTACCTGTGGAAAAATGTTTACTCTTACTGTAGTCAACCCGACTTACTATTAAAAGGCACTTTTCTGTTTAAATTCTGTATTGTGGGATAATAATAACTGGACTGATTAATCTTCTTTTAGTAAATCTTAGATTAATCCATGCCCATATGCTTTAAACTGTCCTCCACGTTTTCTGTAACTGAGAGAACACCTTGTTATCAAGATAATGTGAAAAGAAGTGGAAGAAACTATAGTCTGTACTCCATTTACAAAAACCTTTAAAAATCTGAGCTCCATACTTAATAGAAATACAAGACAAAAGTTAACATTTGAAAAGGAAAAAGTAAATGTAATACATATTACATGAACATATTATAGTTTTATAAGTAATCTGAAATCAAATACTTTAGAAGAAAACCTGACTTGAGTTTGTAAAAAAGGCTGATGTTCATCAGATCAACCTCTATTCTGTAGCTGGGTATGAATGCTCAGATAGCTGGGTACTGTTTAAGAGAGAAGGCAAGATCCAGTGATGCATCATTTGGTAGCTCAAGAAATAGGAGGTGGGAATCAGACAAAAGTTTTTTGGAAAAGGCTATGTAACATGGCTCTAGAATATCATCCCTCCACAACACTTTGGTTTCTAACTTCTTGCTGCCATGGAATAGGGAATGCCGGCCCCCTGCACTGCACACAGCTCTCAGTCATTTCTTTATCTTCTGCAGTAGTGCTTGCTCTGCTCCCTGCCTGGGTTGCAGTAGTCAGAGTCTTACAGGGGGGTTTATAGGCTCATTTCAAACCTTTTCACACACAGTTACACCAGCAGTGGTACCCCCTACCTCAGCATCTTTGCTACAGCTCTGGTTATGAGACTTAACAGCATAGGATTGGTGCAGAAAGATTCTCTGGGAGACCGTGATTGGGAGCCCTGTAAGAGAACTTCAAGACTGACACAAGATGAAGGGCTGAGATACAGATTAGCAGCCTAGTTACTACAGTGATGAAGAGAAGTGTTTCTTGAATGTGAATGTCCTTTTCAGCACTTGACATAATAGTACCTTTTCTAAAATAACAAGATAATTTGCGAAACAAAAGCAAAAGAAAAAAAAAACAAACAACCCAACAAAAAACCAGCCAACCAACCAACCAACCAAAAAAACCCAACCAAAACAAACAAACGTGAACAGAAAAAACCCAAAAACCCCCAAAAAACAAAGCTGCAACAGTAAAAAACACCAATGTATCTGGTAACAGAAAAACCTCCATGTGAATAGGTATATGTGAGCTGTTACATTAATTGTTAACTTGTTAACACTAATGCTTTCATGTATACTCTTTGGTTACCTGGCAATATGTGGAATAGAATCTGATCAGTAATAATCCTGTTGTTAAAATCACCTCCCAGTTTCTGTTTTATTTGTAAACACCTACAGCCCCCTTTGTGATACAGCTCCCACAGAGTGCATAAAGAACTGTATTATCAATTAATTTGCCTGGCTTCATTTCCCAGATGTACATCAGCGTCAAGCTATGCATTGAAATGTCTGTCTTCATAACTTTTCCAGTAGGAAATAAAACCAAAATGATACTTTTTGAATCCTGAGAACCAATAATATAGGCACATAATATTTTCACTACTGCAAAGAGAAAACTCACATTTCATACTGATAAAAATCCCTTCTGTTGAAAATTATGAACATGCTCCCTGGTAATATTTTCCTAGGAGACTTTCAAATTTCTGTTTCTCGGTCCTTCAGTGTTCTCTACTGCAATGCGTGTGTTAATATTATTATTTAATTATTTTATAGTCTTGAACGTGTTTCAAAGAAAGCTGTTCGTTGTCATATAGTATTTTCCTCATAAAAATTGTTTTCTTTCATAAAATGATTGCATGTTTTAACCTCTCCTCATCATGACGCTGTTTAATTCTGCATTCTCCTTTTTCAAAAGATTCCTCACAGACCTGAATCCTCAATTTAGGCAGCAGAGTTATCATTAGTTGAAGACTTAATATTGTATGGAACATTAATGGAGGTGGTAAGAGCTGATCTATCTAATGGGTTAAATCTGCATGAAAGAAGGGCTTGGGGAGGGTGTTGCAATGCTAACTCAAAGGAGCTAGAGGTGGCTGGCTGAGGAATTCCAAAGGTCCTCCTCCAAGGTAGGACTGTGCATGTCCACTCTCCATTCCCTGGCTTGGGAGACTGACTTCTGTGGAGTGAAAGCTCATGTACTTACAATGCTCGTTTAATTTTTGGCTGACTTGCTGATACTGCAGACAGAAGGGCAAGTTTGAGCCATCTGCAGCGGTCACGTTCTAGTGGACAACTTTGCTGTAGGATCTGATGAGATGGCCAACTCATTTCACACAGATTACCCAACAGCCTCCAGATAAAGCAGCGCTGGTTGTGACGGAGCTGGGCTGGATTCAAGCTGGCAGTTAAAGCATGAAAGGCTCCATATGCCAGTACGTCCCCTGAGCCATTAGGTGACATATGGTTTCATTCTCAGAAAAATGATGCTAAGCTGATCTGAAATTATGTATGCAAAGGTTAAAGGCGTCTTTTGCCATACCTCACGGGAGCTTTTTACAGATATTTATATCACAGGGGAGAGATCCATAGTGTAGAAATTATAAATCCCCTCATTCATTTAGTGTGCCTATTCATGTTAAATTGAATGAACGGTGGTATCCTCAAATGACTGAAGAAGCCTTTAGGCCTTACAGTAGTTTTTTTAGCTTACGTTTTTTTGGGGTGGTTTTTCGGTGTGAGGGTGTGTGTATTATTATTTCTTTTTTGTGTTTTGGGGCTTTTGGGGTTTTTTGTTTGGGTTTTTTTTGAGGCTCATGAGAGCAAATATGTTTGCATATTTATTGGTTGTTTTCATTCAGCTATGATAACTGCTTATGAAAAATATGTCTATTAATTTATTCTCTATCTACAGTTGCCAGGTCACCTGTACAGAGTTCTTGTATATCCTAGCCAACAAAACTCCTAAATCTACCTTTGCTGCTTTTAGCTGATAGGCATAGCTGAACTCCTGTTTCTGTTTTACTCCAAAACACATTCAGAAAATCTGAGAAAATTGTCAGAGGTGGTTGGAATATGCTATCTACAGTTGAAGATCAGAATTTCTTCCAGACTATGAATACTGTCATATATGTTTTTATGGAGTTGGCTTTTGCATAATTAATTGGTTGGTGATTGAATTAAGAAACCCTAAAGTTATTGGTATTGATAATAGAGTTAATGAGTACTAGAATCTGTTTAATTGTTGAATATTTGTTCATCAAGTTCTATGTTGTTCTCCTGTTGAGTGTTACTATGGGATTTAGAATTGGAGTTAAATAAGTTGTATTTTTATTGAAAAACCATTTGATCCTGTTTAATCAGCTCCTCAGATAACCTGTGTTCCTAAAGACCAAAACCCCTCACCCCACAGCTAAAGGTCTATTTTTAGAAACTGACTGTTGGCCTGAAGCTAAGCTACATGGCAACCTTGAATTTCAATGAGGTCTTTTTCCCGCCTTTTGGAGAGGATGACATCGCTCCCTAGCAGTTGACGAGCCGTTGGTAGAAGAACATGACCTCACTCAAGGACCTACCAATCACCATGTGCCATGGAGGCGGGGCTGCGGGCGGACTGGGGAGCAGCCAAGGGGGTATAAAACATGCTGCGCAGGCCGAGGAGCTGGCTTTTTGCCCTCAGGATAGCTGTTGGCAGAGCCCATCATTGTGGTGAAGGGCCTTGATCTCCAGTCAGAGACTTTTTAAATTATCTTTGCTCAGGATTATCTTGAGCAGACCCAGCATTGCAGACCTCTGCCTTGGGTTTTTAGCCGTTTAGGCTACAAGAGTCTCTTACTGATGTGTTCCTGTGGTTTGCTTTCTTCTTCTTTGAGTTTGAACTCATTATTTTTCTAAATTGATTTTTTAATAAATTGCTTTTCCTTTTTAATTAAATCGAGAGTTGTCCTTATTTTTGACAGATACAATTATAAATATTCAATTTTCTTTTCCCATTTGTCTGAATCCTGGTATCTAAACAACACACAGTTTGGCTTCACCTAGCTTAGATTTCATGCAGTCCAGCAGAAAGAAAACCAGCAGACTTTTTTCCCTTCCCCAACCAAATACTTGAGAAATCTACTAAAATTGGGCTTTAAGTATATGCATATTTAGGATAATGTGACCTCATGGCCACATTTTTACTGCCAGTCTGAAAAACACCAAGTGGGGGATCAAACCCAGGTTCATCTACACCTATGACTAGATTTGCAAAGAAAAAATTGCATTGGAAGGAAACAGAAACTAGGAGAAGCCTAGGATCTGTACTCACAATAATCCAGTCACAGATAAGACTTCAGGACTTTTGTAGCACGAGAGAATTTCTGCTGTGCTTACCCTGACTAATTCTCACCTAAAATCCTTATGGCATAGTCATTTAAGCTGGAAATATGGCACAAAACCTGAAGCAGGCTTGGTGATTTCACTGAGAGTTTTGCTGTGTTTTTATTCTCCTCACATTTCCTTGTTCTTAGTAGGCAATATAAGTGCAGATACTACAGTGGGCATAGGAGACATGTCATTATTATCAGATGTGGGTCTACAACTTGCACCAAAGAAATGTTACTTCTGATGCCCCTAAACTTTTGTTGTAAATATGTCCCCAGAAGAATAAAATAAGATTGTTAAAGGAGGGAAGCTACATGTGAGGGCACGCCTCTAGAGGAGGCAGAGAATGATTGAAGTTTCAAGAGAAAGCTACAGGAGAAAAAGTCTTTTATAAACCACAGAGAAGCCTGGAGCACACTCTGTGGGATCTGGAGGAAGAGATAAAACCAAGGAATAAAAAGTGTTCACTCATAGAATGATGTAAGCTACCAGGAAAAGAAGAACTGGTTGTAAAGAATGAAAATATGTATCAGACATCTGCTAGAAATGAAGGTGAGACAGACTAGGAGCTGATTTTGAAAGTGATCCTGTCACTATCTAAATTGGTTTATAAGCAGCATGAATGGAAAGGGTGTTTTTAGCCTTTACTGCAAATAAGAGTAAAGAGCATGTATTTTAGTAATTCATTTCCATATGCCATTTTTGTAAACACATTATGAAATACTACTTAGTCCAAAATTTGAGTTGAAAGTTTTAGACCACCATGGACAATTAAGCAAACTGGAAATTCTGGCTGCTGGAATAATTCTGAGGACAGAATATATGAAATAGCCCACTCAGTGTATTTTGCTTTACTTTGTTTCTGTGCCATGTCACTCTTTTATTTCTTTCTCTACTCTATGTTAACATATGTAATTAACTGCAGTTTGTTCTGTTTTGTTTTTTCCTAGAGCAATCTACAAAAGCTCCCACTCTGTGTTTATGTAGCTCTCTTAATCAAAGCCATGAAAAGAGCTGCTAAAGGCCTGTCATGAGTTGGTCAGGGGTCAGTGCTAATTAACAGAAGGACTTGTAGGAGGAATAGTGTGACTCTGAGATTAAGGCTGGGATGTTTGGACAGAAAAGAGTGGGGCAACACTTTGCTTTTTGTGTGAGAGCTCATAAAGCCACAGAGGAGGAAGCTGCAGTAGTAAAGATGAGGAAATTAAACAGATGTTTTAGGATTTCAGGAGTGATGCTCTTCAGGCAATGGCCCTTCCAGTCTGCTGCTTGCTGGGTAATAAGGAAGGAGTGAGGGCAAACAGCTCAAGGATCAAGTTCAGCATTCAAAACTAGGTTCAATTTTTCAGTTGTTTTCTGTATTTGGGTAGTTTCTTTCAATTTTAAGTGTAAATCAGCAGACTTTCACTTAATAGAAAAGCTGAAGATGTAGCTGGGAGAGCAGTGAGGAAAACTCCCTAAATTTATCTGTTCATGGGAGACAAAGGAGAGAAGTCACTTATGCCACTGCCTGTGTCTTCTGAACAGAAATAACAGCTGAAGATAATTTTATTAAAACTGGTTGTACTGTCCCAGACTGATTTCTATGTTTTCCATGGGAGGTCAGGGCAGTTTTATCTCAAGGTGACAATTTTCCATAGGGAAAATGAATAATTTACATTCAGAGTCTAAAACACAGCTGAACTGTGTGAGCTTAAAGATTACATATATCTCTGCAGAGTGAAATCCAGGATGTGATATGAAACTATTTACACCAACCGTGGATATACATCTTAGTAAAGTGAGTCGGGTTTTAGGCAGGTGATTATTCTAGCATATCCACTCTGACATTTGCTATTTTATAGTCGAGGGCTATAAATCTTCACCACTTTCTAGTATTTTGCTCCTTAGGCTAATTTTTTTTTACATTCCAAGCTGATCTAAATTTAACCATGATTATGAATGGAGCATAAATTATAAGCATTTTGAAGCCTCTTAACTTGATATAGTTAAAGCAAAATTTGGGTAATAAATAATTATTTTATGCAGTTAACCAAGATCTTTTTCATTTGTACATCTATTTCCAATAGGTGGCACTCCAGCAATTTCTGTAAATGTTAGGCTTTTTGAGTCTGAGCTCGTGCAAAAGCCAAAGAATCTGTGCAAATAATGAAAAACTGCTTTGTAATTATTTTGTTTTAGACATCATGCAGAAATCTTCTGTGTTTATAAATTATATGTCCAAGGGTGTAAACTAGGGAAAGAGCAGAGGAGGAAGAGAAAAAAAAACTTGAAATTGTTTGTTGATAAAATTCTGTGTAATGTGTTATAGCAATTTTATTTTGTATTCTCCAGTTATCTCCCAAAGCTGCTACAGTCCTTTCCCAGGATGTCTGGAGTGCTTGGCATGGAGGCAGCTCAATTGCCTGTGATACTCTGGAGTTTGGTTCCACAAAACAACAATTCTTCTGGACCCCAGAAGGGCTACTGCCAGTGAGAGAAAAAATAATAGAGTTGAAAGAGGTCAGCTTAGAGGGGAATACAAGAAGTAATTATGAGTCTGGATTTACCTAAATACACAATAATGGTAAAATATTCTGAGCATGATTATGTGATTGCCCCTAAAAGTGAGCTGACTCCAATTCCCTGACATTCTTTGGCTGACGAATAAAGCTGTGGAGAAATCTTGGCAACACTGAACACAATGGCAAAGCTCCATTAAATTGATGAAACTGAGATTTTACCTTGTAGCACATCCACCCATAGTCATCTCTTGTGATACAAAGAAGAGCAGAGATTTGGGAAAAACCATAACTTGTTCTGAATGCTCTCTAAATCTAGCTCAGCTAAGAAAATAAGTGCATATTCTTCACTTTACATGAAACAAGTTTGGTGATTCAGTGTGGTCATTCCACGTGCCGAGCAGAGGAACTCACAGTTCAGAAGACTGGGGCATCTCATTCTAGAAACCTTGATCTGCCAAGAGGCAGTAGTGTTATGACTGAAAGCTTGTTGTGCTCCTGGTATTGTATGTGTTTCACATGGATCTTTATTTTTATTTGGGATAATCAATCTTGCACAGCAAACCTTTGGTAAATAAAAGTAATGTCTTGGTGAATTCTTAGTTAATGGGTGCTGTTTTAAACATTCTGCCTGTCATTCTGGGCAGCAGGTCATCCTTCATTCTCCCCAAAAGTTGTGAATTTGAAGGTAAAACATGTTTTTTAGTTAACTTATAGTGTAGTAGCAAACATCTAGTTCCATTTTCTAAGGGAGTTTGGCTCTATGATTAATAGACGTAGCAACCAAAATACTTGAAGGGTAAAGGTGATGTTTTTTTTTTAAGCTAAACTTTCTGAAATCTGGCAAGACAAAACAAGAGGTAATATTAATTTATAAATTTTGTCATTGTGTAGAGTTAGTTTTGTGTTTGCCATAAATGGCACAGGACTTGCCTTCGCTGAAAATTTACCTGGAACACAGAGAGCTTTACCCTATATTCAGTGAAGAGTTTTTGTTTTGATGGGATGTGGGAACATCAGTATGCAAACCAAGTACATAAATATGCATTGTCTGATTATGAAGTACGTTTATAAGCACATACTAAGGAACTTTTCTGAACATCAACTGCAGTGTAGAAAGGCTTCCCTTTTTGTTAGCTGCTCCTCTAGCATGCCCTTCAAATAATATTTGGTCAGGAAACCTCACTACCTTTTTGTGCTGGCTGTATTTGTTTTGATGAATCTGTCAAAACAAGTGACAACAACATTACAGCTGGACAGTGCAATATGCTTTATTTTTAGGTTTCTGTAAAAGGTATATGTCCTATGTAAGAGCTGTGGAGGAAAGGCATCATTATGGAGGAATCCTAATTGTAAATTGAACCACATAATTTTCTCCACCCCAGATTAGCAATATAAGATAAGATGGATTGGATTTCAAGAGCTGTGGCACTCTTCCCTCTGTTTCAGTTTACTTGTCCTTGATTCATCTGGAGAAAAAACAAGCATGTTAAATGCCAGGATAAAGCAGACAACTTCCATGAGCAAACAGGCATCTTTCAGCACCAGGAAGGTTTGAAAAATCCAGCTATTTATGATGTTACTTATTTGCTCATTGCCTGCTTTCAGGTATCAAAGCAATATGATCATACATGTCTGGCAGAGGAGTGAATTTCTGGTTGTATCTTCCTGGTGAAGGATTCAAAGTTTGAGCTCCTCCCTTTTCTCCTTTTCTAGTTCTTTTGCCATCCTAAAAGGACTAAGGTTCGCCTCCTTTGATAATCTAAGTACCTTAATAAACCTGAAAAGTGACTGATTGTTTTGCATAGACTAACCCCAACTTTTCCTTGGCTCTGACCAAAGTCGTTTGCACAGGCTGGCTCTCTGTGACAGCTTCAGCTGAAGACTAAGGACTCCAACAAATCAGCTATGTCAGATTTAGCTCCAGGAGTTTTGGACATTACCACCCCCACCTGCCCATTTCTCCTCACCAGCTGCAGGTTACTGCATTTCCTAGCCAGGATGACAGAATGGAAATTACCTCTGTACTTCAGTTGTCCCAGGTCAAGGACTCACATTTCAGTGGTTTAGGCTAGTTCATCAAATTGTGCCTATATGCTTAGATGGGCTGGGAGCCTGGGAGCCAGAAAACTGGTACCAACAATTAGATGTTGCAGTACAACATCTGCCAAAATATCTCCGTGGGAACCCAAGAAAACACCTAAATTGAAACTTCTACCTTGTGTTGCACCAATGGAGCAGTTTTCAACCCACAGACCATTTATTTTTAACTTCTTTATAAAAAAACCCAATCAGATATATCCAGGAATTCTGACTTTGTCATCTTTCCTTTTGATTTGAATTCTTCAAAACCCACCTATATTTAGTTTTTAATTTGACTATGAATAAATGTATGAAATCTTAAGTGGGCAAAATCTATATGCATAATTGCTAAAATATTTTTGCTTCTCATGTGCTGTATTTAATACTGATATTTGGCACATTATTTTTAATATACTGAATATACAGACAATATTTTGGTTGATTATTTCTCAGCATTTTACCATGTTCACATGCATTTCTGTTTTTTATGACAGTCGATGTCTCAACAAAGCTAATTTTTAACATATTTTGCTTTTAATTATATTGAATTTCTAAGGTATACAAATAGTTGTGCTGTAGAAAGAAGGGTTGGGTGTTTTTAAAAATACACAGTTTTCACAAGTATAATTTGACATGAAATTTTGGGAACTCTTTTGGATTTCTTCAAAAAAGCAATACCATGTATGCTCTGGGAGTTCTGTATTATGATATAACAAAATCTTTCTTCAGGGAGTAGGTAATATAATGTCAGTATATTCCCTGGCAGTTGGGGAAAGATGCCAATTAAAGCATGAATTTGGTTACCTGTGCTTATTAGCCTATCCCTAACTAACAAGGCAACAAGCTCTTGAGCTTTGGGAACTGAACTATATTGTGTTTAACTCTTTTGCCCTGTGAGAATTGCAGAACTGCATCTTTTAATGATGCCTCTTCTCTTTGGAGACAAATAAGTATTGTCAGTACCCTCCTTCACAATTTCTCTTTTAGCTCTGTCTGAATAGCTTTCTGCTTTTACTTATTCCCTTGATGCAAATTTTATTGAAATCTCAATTCCTTGTAAATTGGATCTCAAACTATCTTTTGAATTTTATCTAGAGGAAACATAAAGCTGCTGAGAATGACTGTTCCTGTTTCTCTTTTCATGCATTCTCAGTAACTCCATAGACAATGAATTATTATTTTACTCACTTGTGTGGCACCTTCGCTCTTCTAGCTGACAGATATTTATGTCTTGTAGTGTGACTTGGAGGTCATTAATGTTGGACTCTGAGAATCTGCCAAAGAACAGAGAATTTTTAAAAATCAGGGCTCCTTACGAATCCTACTGATTTGATGGAGAACTTAATTAGTGTAGATTTGTTATGAATTTTATGGTTTTCCTTTGCTACTAGAGGTAGCCAGAGCAAGACTCAGAGTTTTGAATCCCTAGAAATCAAGGTCTTTCCAGTCAACCTTCAAAGCCTTGCCAGAATTACAGGCAGAAAAGGCTTCTCATCCTGAGGTCATATGCCTTATTAAATGAAAGAAGCACAGAGGCAGCATGCCGTGGTTGTATGTTCACCTTTGGCAGCATAAAGCTGGAAATAGGGAGCTATACATTTTGTGTGTGAATTTATGAAGAGTGCAGTGAAATTGCTTGGTGTGGGTGCAGCAGATTGCCCCTGGTGGGGGGTGGCATTAGCCAATCTGAATGTAAAGGTCAGCACATACCTCCTTTCCCCTAGGGTTCCACTCCCAGTTTGACTCATGTGATGTTCCATTGTGCTCACCACAAGGGTGCTTGTCCTGGGTAGGCCAGGTCTCCTTAACCCAGCAGAAGTCTCACCTACAAAAATTTTGGCTAGAGATCTGTGGTACCAGACGACTGCATTAGCATCATGTTTGCAGTTAATAATTTGACTATTTTACTTAAGATTAGCACTGAAAGGTCTTACCTTGACTTCAGTTTCCATCTTCCATTTCTTTGTTGCTTAGACATTCCTTCTCTTGTCATGGAGCTTCTGAAGAGAAACACTGCCTTGTGCACTGACCAGGGTTTGTCCTATGACTGTGCTGTGCTGCAGATGGTTGAATTTGGAACTGACATGAGAGCAGCCTGCAGTTCTCAAGCAACTTCAGTAAAATGCAATTTCAGGGTGACAGAAGAGAAAATTGAAGTGCCTCTAAATTCCTATCCTCAGGGCCCTTTCCTGTGCTGCCTGTCACAAACCTAGTGGGGTGTTGCTGCCGCTCTCAATAACAGAAAGGCAGCTTCAAGTAGCTGGGGAAGGCTATGAAAAGTAGGGCCAGGAGGTAGCCTTGTCTCTCTTAGCCCTGCTAGCAGAGTGTCAGCTGTGGAAGGCAGCTGCCTGGCTAGCCTTCCATCTTGCATGGCCTTCGTGCACGGATCTTCAGCATTTGGAGGAAATGATGGAGCACACCCTGCCCCACTCCCCAGTCACCCCTGGTGACACAGAATAGAGGTGTAAAACAGGCCCCCATACCCCCTATAAAAAAAATGAAAAACAAACGAAAAGAATTGAAATGTTTTGCTCTGGAAGCAGCTTTATTTTGTGTTTAGCATTTCCTAGAACCTGTGTGCCTGAGGTTGCTGGGGATGTGCTGAATCAGTTTTACATTCCCTAGCAGAGTTTTTGTTCTCTGCTGTATTCCTCCTGTAGCAGGGAAGCAGCCAGGTGAAATAGCTCAGAACACCAAATATTAAGAAACCAGGAGACAGAGTACTCTCACTGTATTGCCTCCAGATTGGAGATGGGGCATTACAAACTGGCATTTTCCTAAAATTGAGATTGGAATTGCTGAAGCATTTAAAATAGTATGTCTGCGGGTACGTCTCTTTGGAACCAGAAACCTTATCTTTAACTGTAATTCCAGTCCCCTATGTGGAAGGCTTTCATTGTTTCAGTTATAACTGATTTAATGCTGCTGTTGGAAAAACTATGTTTCCTGCAGGCAAAATTCACATATATGTGTTTAACTTAGTTTACATTTTAATCTACATGTTAATCTGGAAAAATCTGGAGCATCAAAAAGCATTATTAATTGCTTTTATTTCCATTGGTTTCCAGTGATTGAAAATTAAGTTTCTGAAACAAGTGTTCCAAGTAGAATTTTCTTGTCAAGAAATATATACATATGCAAGTCAGAAATTTCTCTGCAGCTTGGGATACACAACTTTGATATCAGGGACAGATAACAATTACATGCCAGATCAGAACAAAGCTCCTGAACCCTGTCTAGAATTCAATAGAATTGACTAGAATTCATGCTAGAAGGCCATATTTTTCCCAATTAAAATTTTGCTTTTGTTTCTTGGCAACATAAAAAATAAAAAAAAAAANTTCTTGTTGCCTACTTGCTAACAGAAAGACCAGATTTTCTTAAGGCTACTTGAGGACTGTCGGCCAGAAGAATTTGCGCTTGGATGGGAGCCTTCAAAAGTGAAGTACCAGCGATTCCAAATACGAGACTACCTCAAAGAAAACATGGCACAGATGGAACTAGGCAGTGTAGCTGCTCAAATTTGCTGGCTTTTGTTGAAAATGATAGCTCAGATTTAGCAGTATTTGGGCTAATCAGTATTATATTTTTTTAAACTAGCTTGCTGGGAGAAATGCTACTCTTATTGTCAGGATTGGCTGTGTTCCCTGGTGATTCCAGGGTATGTAAAAGCAGTGCTCAAGTTAAACTATAAATATAGCAGCTAACATAGTTCAAGGTATACTTATTTTCTGCATCCTTAATCTTTGTAGTGATACATTAACAGAGTGCTGTCAAAATCTCTGCAGTAAAGCTGTAAAAGATGTCTGAACCTACTTTGAGATGTTCTTCAAAGGTGCTCTAGAATTAAAAAAAACCCCTGTTTTGGTTTTGAGATAAAGGGGATATTTTAACTGCATCCACCAATTAAAGCAATAAAACATCCCAAGGGACAATGATATTTTTTCTGAACATAATGAAGTGTTACATATTAATTACTTCAATGTAGTGCTTCTCAGTATCTGTAGTGGCCAAATGTAAGAAAACTGGAAATAAACAAAGCATGTACAGAAATTGTCTTGACCAAACACATGCTACAGAATTTTGAAATGGCTCCAAAGGGGCTTTTTATAGGTTGGAAGCACTGAAATTTGCCTGTTGTTTAGGCATAGAACTTTTCAAACATGCACTCTGTTAGTTTGTTGATAGACTCATTCCACAATCCTCTAGTATGTGTAATAGAGGAAAATGGAGTTCTGGGAAAATGGAGTATTTTTCATCACTGTAGCAGAAGTGTGTACATATCATAAATGGAGCCTGAAGGGATTTATTTCCAGGTTATTAAGTGTTCATTTGAGATGGTGGATAATAACTGCTGTTTCTGATATTTTAGATTAGATGGTCCTTATTGCTTGTAGGGCTTATTTTCAGTGACTGTTAGTCTAATTATTACAAATACGTATTTAATGACTGAGGCAGTATCAACAAAATCAGTAAACTTGTGTGCTATCCAAAAGCTGAGAAGTATTGATTCATTAGTTAGCACTTTATCATGAACTGAACTCTAACAAGAACTCTGCTGCAATGATATCCAGTAATTAATGAGACAACACTGTTATTTGACACTTTCTACATGTAGAAATGAGCAATTGCATGGATTTGTTGACTCATTAAGATACATAAAAGCACTAATAAAATCTTAGAGAAACATTTTCTCTAAGGGAAGCTGCAGTGCAATCACCATCACCCTGGGGGAAAAAAAAAAGACATCAAAGATAGGTAATTTTTCAAAAGGTTTTTCTGAAATAACACTGTTGACCACTCCAGTAATGTTGTGTTTTACTTGCCTAATTAGATTCGTAGCCTGTACTGCAACCTCAAACCCTTAACAATAATGATGCAGTTGTTAAATGAAATAGTACATTAGAGGGAGAAAAATAACATTAACTATAGCAAAGTCGATTTGAAAACATAATTTTCTGCTGCTTATTTGTGAAGAGACAATATAGACTGAGCTTTTTGTATCAGTATTTTGCACATACTATTCCTTTGATTTAGATACTAAGTCTAATGGAATGAAGAACTTCCAGTATTAATTCAACTTTTTGAACTGTTGCCTGTGGCTGAAGCACCAACATACATTGTGAAGTTACAGTCCAGATCAAATGGCACCAGTATTTATGTTGGGTATGTAGTACAATCATAGTGGAAATCTACCCCAAAAGGACTATTTTTTAAAGAATTGGCCAAATAGCTAAACCGAACATTATCTTTCAGATTTGCTACTGCATTTTTTTCTGCCCATTTGATTCTTGTCAGATGATTATTTTATTAGTACCATAGCTCTTCTTGATTCTACTGCTGTTTGCTATGGAAAAAAAAAGTGACCCTGATTGTGAACTGCTGAAGTCATATCACTGAACACTGGCACTGCCTGCTAGGTAAGGCCAGTAATCTCTCACATTCCATTAGACACTAGTAGGATATTAGTTCATTTAAGGAATGGTGTTTGAGACAAGTACAGCTAATTATGGAGATAGCACATGATGACCTACTGTTTGGCTCCCCTGGCAGCATAATTCTTTTTCAGTCTGTTTGTCAGCCTGACACTTTTGGAGCTGGAATTTTCCCTGCTTTGTATCCATCGTAGCTTGAAATACATTTAAAACACTAGCCACTAAATAACACACAGAAAAATAGACACAGCTGAAATAGCTGGGAATAATAAATAGATTTTTGAATGGTCTGTCCTGACTACTGAATTTTTGTATTTAGTTTTGTCTTAAATGTGTAACACTGTGGATAGGTCACGATTTTCTTGGTAAGAAATAATATAGTAATGCTTAATTCATGAATGGAAGCCTTCTCAGGAAGTATGAGGTTTTCTCTACCTACTTTTTTGTCCATTTTGTTTATCTACAGATAGATTTTTCAATCCAGAAGTATTTTTATGTGATTTATCATTCCTTATTCACACTGTGGTGCAGTTAAGAGCTGTTTATTAGGCAAGGTAGAGAACAGCATCCCTCAGGACACAGGCAGTTTGTAATTAGAAGGAACATTTGGTCTAGAAAATTGGTATTTATCCTCATATTCCTATCATGTAACTGTAGAAATAAACCACACATAGCTGTTTTATGGCTTCAGAAGCCAGATCTATTCTAAGGTTTATGTGGGGAGGCTGTGTTCCAACACATGCAGCTCCAGTGGAAGAGTTGACCAAGCTGTGCTTAGCACTGCTTACTAGCATACCTGCACAGCTGTCTACTTAAATTATTGTTTTTGAGCTCAGCTGAGGTTCACCTTTAGATCTACATGAAACTTATTTGCTCTGATCCCATCTATATTGTTTTGATTGGGTTATATTCATCTGCATCAGCAAGTGACTCAGCACATTACCAAGCAGTTCAAGAGATCAAAGTGGCTGCTGCTGACGTCCCACATTGGACTATGCATGGTTCAGGGGCTACGTCCGACTCAAACTAATCTGGGTAGTTGGACCAAATATCCCCATTATGCAGGTGTCTCAAAACTGTCTGAAGAGCTAGTGCTTGTCTCAAACCTTAGAGGGTAAGGCCCTTTCATGTTCATCGCTTGGGACACAGCTTTTGGTCTGGTATAGGTTCCTCTGAAGGAAATCTGGTTTGCATGCATTAAATTGGCTCCAAACCAGTGTTTGGTGTGTGCTGACAGTCAAGGGTTTAGCTTAAAAAATGTCTCTCATGCTCTGAATGTACATGCAAGTTCAAGTGGAGCAGCTGACAGGTGTTGAGTTGCTGCATCCTGCCTATAAACTGGTTGTGTGAGTGCTTTACCGTGGTGTCCAAATGAAGTCAGACTGCAGATTAATGTGGTTTATAGTCACCCTTTATACTGCCTTGATTTAAGTAAGCCAGGCTTCAACAACTGGCCACAGCTCAGAGTTAAAGAAGGCAAACTGGTGCTCCTCAGGCATTAGTCCCTGGTTCGTGGATCAGACAGCAACAAAAGAGCAACAACGTGAATGGGTCTAGATTTTGCTCACCATGTCTGTCATGCACATAAATCTGGGCATGTTAAGTGGATGCTCTATAGCTGACATCAGTGTGCCATCTTAAGTGCATGATCCACACCTATTGCATCATGTATCATAAAGTTAAAGTCCCATGACCAAAATGTTAGTCACTGACTTATCCTGTATAATTTTAGTTG
The DNA here is from genome assembly GCA_013400915.1 of Pardalotus punctatus. Lineage (NCBI taxonomy): Eukaryota > Metazoa > Chordata > Aves > Passeriformes > Pardalotidae > Pardalotus > Pardalotus punctatus. The sequence goes on from VZTX01005621.1 coordinate 68,152, forward strand.
TTTATTGACTGAGGCAAGTGCCAGCTGGGCTGGTTTATATGCTGATGTAAGACATGGTAACGTCTTGCTAGTGCAGGGTCAGGGTAGTACTGATTATGCAGAATATTATTAAATTAATTTCATTATATTCAATATTAATTCAGTTAATTTTCTATTGGACAATTAATAAACCTTAAGGAAAAAGAAATCTAGGTAATTAGTTTCTCTTCTCAAATAACCCATCCAACCTTCTTAATAGAGTTACTGTAATCTAAATTTTCATTTTATTTTTTTTTCCATTGGAAAGGTGGAGAAAGTAGGGATATGGAAGGAAAAGAGTGCTGTATTCAGTTGAAGTGGCCTACTGTCTCAACAGCTTATGCTCACTGAATATCCTGTTTTATCAATGGCAGCCATGTATATGAATGAGACAGATTTTAAAATATAACAATTCAACTTGAACTGACTTTTGTTTGTTTTTTTATTGAGAGCCAGGTTTAGCATTTTTAGTTATGTGTGCAATACCTAAGTTCAGGATGGAATGTCACCGATTCAGTGAATAAAGCAAAATGACAAAACATTATTTGCCCTATTCTTGTCTGCTTTCAGCTTTGCCATTGGCAAGCAGCATATCTGGCTGCATCTGGCTGCTAGACGTTATTATTTCTAGTATCTGATACCTGTCTCAGTCCAGTTGTATGTGCAAGTAGCAATAAAAATTGCCTAAACACCTGCATTTGGGAACAGAAACACCTGATGTTCAATACCATGGCGGTATTGCTGTCATGTAAAACGTGTGCTAGAATAGGTAACCATGCCTGATGCATATGCACTTGAGCAACTCACAGTGTTTTTGGCTAAGAGTGGAAGCATTTTGGTTTTTCGCTCTTGTGATATGCATACTCTTTGCTGCAGTGGATGCATCAGAAATCCATTCACAACTGGAATAGGTTCCATGCACTTGTGAAGGTAAGCAATGTCTGCAACACTGCTTTGGCGTGTACCTAATATGAAACCAACTGCTTGTAGTGGAAGTGATTTCACATATCCCTGGATGTCCTCAGAGCTCCTTAGAGAAGAACTGCTCCTCAGAGACTTAAGGTAGTTTTTGGGGGAGTGCTGAACTTTGCTCTGTGTGAATTGCATCTATTTGTGTAGTCTTGTCCCTGTATTTTATGTAAGTTCATAAACAGTCAGAAAGACTGTCCTGACATAAAAGTGTTTGTAATAATTAAATGTAAAAGAACAATAAATGCTTATTGAGCCAGCTTTCTTGGATCTTCTCTCGTCACACTGACATGGAGTAGGGGTAAGATGCACTGATGTGGGTGGTATAACACCATAAATCAGTGGCTAAGTTAACAAATCTAATAGATCTGGTTTTCTAGAAGTTGAGAATATCACATTTCTCCATTTTAATAGCCGCCGTCTATGTCCTTTAGCTACAGCTACAGCAAGGTAAACTAGTACAGGTGTTTTGTAAGTAGCAGCTATTTCAGGTTGTGTTTGATCTACCTCACCAAAGAGAACGTTTAACTTGGGTACCATAGTTTAGGAATGGTATTCCTCAATTTAATACTCCCACTTAAAAGAAAACCACAAACCTCTGGTGAGACATGAAAGGCAGAGATTAGGGCTTGAGATAAGAATTTATAGCTAACAGTAATGAGATAAGAAAACAATATTAATAACAAAAGTGCTCAAACAGTGGGTGATTTATATGCAAAAATTGCTGACCAATGCATGTGACCCCCAAGGCAATGAACAATGGCCAATGAGATCCTCAAACCCAAGCCACCCGAAGCCCCCAGGCTGCTCACACCTTCTTTGGGGAAGTGGGAATCCCTGTACTTCTATTCCCCAGAGATGATTTGAGGTGTTATAGAATAACACCCCAACACAACCACAGGGCTCCAGGCTCCGATCCCTCACAGCTACTGCCAAAAATTAACACTGTCCTGGCCCAAACCAGGACACCAGGTTACAGAAAAGAATTTTTTAGAGAATAGTGGGAAATAAGTGGATGCAGAAGAGGAAGGCCAGTCTTGCAGGGCAAAAGCAGCTACAACTTTATTTTTCAGCAATACTTTTCTAACAGAAAATAGCCTCTGAAAGAAACAATTGCATGCTTTTTGGGTCAGTTTTTATTAAAAGAAACTGATAATGCAATCCCTTCAGTTTTCAATATCAGAATAACATTTTATAAGGTTTTAATTGCTTTAATCCTTCATGGAATAACAACATTTTTGTGATAGCTTGTTTTGTTCTGTGGGAGAATGTCACTTTGTAAAGGTGCAAACACTCAGTAAAACTTTGTGTTTTACATAAATATTGTTTTAGAAGCATAAAAAAAGCATTTCTGTGAGGTTAAAATGGGTTTTGTTCTGTTTTGAAATTTATCAAATGTATTCCTATCTACTTCTTTAGTATAAACAAAGATTCAAAGTAAGTTTCTATCTGGCACAATACTGTTAGAGAAAATTAGCTGTTTAGACTTACAAATCTTCTCTTGCACACCAAAGATTAATTGAAGACATAACAAATAAATGGTTTAATCCAAAGGAGTGGTATTTAGATACATGGACATATAGGTAAACAGGGGACACTGTTACTACCCTGTGTTTAGTTATTCCTGTCTTTGTTTCACCTAAGCCAGAAGAAGATGCAGCAATTGTTTGGATTAGTGCATCCCAGGCACAGCAAGGGATACTTTGCAAAGCATTTCTGTGCTGTTTTGATTAACTGATTTGCTGCCTTCTGTTTCAAACTCTCACTGACTTGCTCTTACTACTCTAACATTTGACAGACTGGTTCATAATAAACTCAGTAGTCTTTTTCTTACCTACCCCAAGAAAGTCAAAGTAATTTCCTGTGTTCATTTAATTATTAAGATCTGTAAGTGTTCTTATATGTTGATCAGAAAAGTTCTTTCCCCACCATTCCATTAAAGGATCTGTTTCTCCCTCTGGCCAGCTAATCAGGTTAATCCTTAACTCCCTCCACTGTGGCTTATCAAGACAGACAGAAAATCTTATATCTGCATTAAACCAGACTCTGTGAGCTGTGTAAATGGAAATGTGCAATTTTGCATGCAGCTGTCTGAATGTATTATTCCCATTAAACAAGCTGCCCTCTTTCCTAGCAGTGTGTTGTTGTCACTTGGAAATGCAGAGTTACATAAGAGAGTTCTGATACATCACAGGAATAATACATCACGGAAAGTTAGAGTTGTCTAATTCTCATCTATTCCTTTGCGTTTTTTTCCTGTGGCATTATTCTTACACAAATTTCAATAGGACTTTAATCGTAGCTCTAGTAACTAGTTTGGAAAAGGGGAAGAATCTGACCTTTTGGTTGTTCAGCAGTGTTAATGGCTGGTTTATATGTGCATGCAGAAGGTCAGAATCAGGCCTAATGCTGGCTGAGTTTGTGCGGTAACTTTAAGCAACAGTTTTATCTGGTGAAGGAAGAGCCTCGATAGATAGTGGCGTCATTTGTCCATCTTGTGTTTTCATGTGTGCCTGGACCTGCCTTACTCGACCTTCCAGCCGCAGAGTCCATTCCTGTCGAAGTCTGCAAAGACAGTACAAGTGCTTAGCAATTATTGAGCCAAATCCTTCAAATGTATCCAGGGCTTTTCAGCAGGGTTGAAGCTTTCCTCTCTTTCATCACCAGAGCACTTGTCCTGTATTTATTTACCAATTACACATCCCTCTAGCTTGCTAGATTGGGAATGCAGGGGAGAAAGGGATAGTGCTGATGCTATCAGTGGTTGACATTGCTGGATTCCAAATGAGTCAACTGCTGAAATACTGTCACTGTGAAGAACTCTGTTTTTCCCTCTGGCGTATTCTCAAAGCCACACACAAGTAGTGCCTATGCAGTAAGGTCATTCAATGTGTAAATTAAAAAATATTGTTTCTCCCTCAACCCCTCAAGTTCTACTGTAAAGTGCTGTGGAGAAAAGCAGGCAGAACTTAAAATATATCCTTTTGGGGAAAAAAAAAAGAAGAAAAAAATTTTCTGCAGACTTTGTATGTGTTTAATGAAAGGAATTGATGTCACATGCAAGGAGCCACATAGCTTCAAGACACCCGTGTGGTAAAAACAGAAGAGAAAATCTCTAGGGACCACTGCAAGATATTGTTGGCTGGGTTGTTTTCTGAAGGAAATGTTATGAAACATCTGAGCCAGCAATGTTATAAGATTAGATATTATATGGTAATGCCAAATGCATCATAGAATGTATGGGGTTTTATATTACCTTTGGTGTGGTGAAAAGAACAGCAACCAATGATTTCATCTGAGAATAACTCAGCAGTATTTCAGTGTTTCACATGGGTGCTTATGTTATCTTGTCTTCTGAGTTTGGTTTTACATTGTGTTTTAAACTACCTAGTCTTCAATAATTTTTTGTGCATATAGTTAAGCCTCAAAAAATAGGTGCAGTAAGTTAGGAGAAATTTGCCGTTGAGAACACTGGTGCTTCTCGTCAATCAGTGTCCTACATGTCACTAAGAGAGCACTTGCCTTTATGTAAAACCACATCATTCTCCCAAGTGCCTCTTAGCTGAGGTAGTGGACATGTATGTTTTGTAATTAACGTGTCTATTACCTCCTGAAAGTATCCTTTTTCTTTTTTTTTTCAAATTAGAGAACACTTAGTGAACAATTTGAGCTTTGACTGGGCAAGTCACTCTGAAGGAACTTGCTTGGGTCTATTTGAGTTGTGATGGGCCAGTTAAGACATATTGAATATGTAAGTTAACACATATTCAGAGTTCTTTCACAGCATTTTTTTTTTTCTCTTCAGGGAAGATCTCATAAAAGCTTTTAACACTTTCAACTTTGTGAAGTCAAAAATGTTATCTAAGCCAGAAATTGGATTTTGTTTGCACTGTCTTCTTGTGGAAGTCTTTTGTGATCTAGAGTGATAAATGTTTCCAGTGAAGCTGAATGCTTTCCTGGATTTTATCATACATGTTTTTTCTCCAGCAATTTTATTATTGGGGTTTGGGAATAGTACTGACTAGCTGGAGTAGGATATTGGAAGCAGGATTGTCTACATCTGACTTTTTTGAGACACAAGGCCTGCCCAGATCTTGATTTCCAAGTCTCTAAATGATGACACTACTTTCTTGCTTAGGCACTGGGGTCAAAGTACCTCGAATTATTTTTCAAGAAACAGCCCTTAGCAGCACTTCCCAATTTGTTGATATCAAATTAATTTATGTGAATTTATGTGTCCCATTTTTGAGAAAAGTTTATGTGGGAAAACCTTTGTTTATTTCAGGAGGAAAGCACAAGAGGAAGCCACGTGATGCATGGTATTTCTTGTCCTCTGTCTCTGTCCATTAGTGTGCAGGAGACCCTGGTTCAAACTTCTGAGTTGCAACAAGCTGAACAAATATTTGAAGCAGTCCACCACACTTGTACAGAGTATCTAAACCACAAAACAGCTATACAGCTTTCTCCAGGAAATCCCTGTTGTTTTATACTGCTTTTTAAAAAAAACTTGCTGCAAATTAAACAAACAAATAAACCCTCAAAACAAAAACCCACAATTTTTTCCACTGAATGGAAAAATCTTATTGTGTCATTTTTATCTTTAGGCGTATATGATGTGAAGGGCTGTTAAACATGACAAAGGTGCCATGGGGTTTTTATTCTACAGATTAAGTGGGTGGTTGTCCCTTTAATGTAATACTATTTTATTTATTTGTGTAGCTGTACCAGTTCCAGGTAAAATTCCTTCTATTTTCTGGCTGTCACAAGCCATAATTCCAAAGTGCTTTATTTTTTCATGGCCATGCTCCAAGGCCTTTGAAGAATGCTCATGAGGTTTAAAGGGTGAGGGGTGTCTGAGTTTCCATGCAGAAGAGCCATGGTAATATGAGACAAGCAGCTGTGACAGGAAAAGTGCCAACGAACCAGAACACAATCTGTGCTATGAATAAAGCAGTACAATAGCAGGTTACCTTATTTTAAAACATGTGATTACATGCCTTGCTGTCTTGTGGAAAAGATAAAATGCCGCTTACTTGTTCAGGGCACTTTTGCTTAACCTAGACTCTTCAGCTTCTTGTTGCTTGGTTTGCTCCTGGATGACCTTTTCCCAGAAGTTCTTCAGCTCTTCCGCATCATGACCACCCATCCTGTGGCGTCCAATATTCGTGTGCTTGCTCATTTTCTGAAAAGCAATTTGGAGGTCAGAGCAGTCAAAAGTCTAACCTGAGGCAGATATTGTGTTACTTAGCCCCTTGAAATTTCATTCTCATGAAGTGCATTAAAATAAAGTATGTTGCCTGAAAAGAATAGGTTCCTGGTACTTAGTCTGACTGGAACCAAAATATAAGGCATTGAAACAGGCCTTGGGTGACAGTTGAATGGCATAACTATATTTTTGTTACTGAGTAATGACTGCACGTGGCACAGTTCACTGAAATATTGTGGATGCCTCAGTATGTGTGAGATTTTAAGTAATTTTAGAAGAACTTGTGAAAAATGCTTTCAAATATAGTGCCATTGTCACTGAAGTTCAGATTAGATGTGAAGAGCTTTCCTATTTTCTATCTTCCATATTCTCAAAACAGATCATAAATGGTTTTATATCAGGGAAATACATTGCTCCTAAATGATTCCTTTTGCTATTCCAAATGATGTCATGCACAAAATATGCGAGGGAATTACGAATCTGAAGTTGAAGCACACAGAGTGCAAACCCCTGGGGAGATTCTTATGGTCTTGTTCTTTATGGAAATTCAGTCTTAAATACTGTTAAAAGTAGCATTCATTAAATAGCTGGATCAGTTCCAATAAATGAGAAAAAAGGACAGAAAACAGGCGAATTTGTCCTTCCTTAATGCATGTTATTCAAATACTAAAATTCTCATCATGTCTGATGGCCTTGCTGATATTACCATGTTGTGTTGGCTATCCGATCATAATGGTACTTTGAAAAGTTAGGTTCTGTTGTTTATTTCCTGAATCAGTCTCCTCCAATAAGCCCCACCAAGAAATGGGAGGACACAAGAAAGAAGAACCCCAAAAACCTAAACTCCAGCGTTTTCTATGACTAGATCAGCACTTAATTTGAGGGTTGCTATGAAATCCTTTGCTTCCTTGTGTTCATCTGTATTCTGCTGTCATTAGGTACTTTTGCCAGCACTCCATTCTGTAATGCTGATGAATTAATGCCTCATAGACCCTGATACATACTTGTGAATCTTCTTCCTAGCTGATTTCATACTTTAGGAGCTATCCTTGATAAATACAACAAAGATGGTGCTAATGTAGGGCAATATGAGGAAACCTTTGCTTTGTGCAATGCCATGAAGGGGAAGATCAGAGTAAAAGAAAAGGACAGTCAGATGTAACAAAATTAAGGCAGGTTTCTGTAAGATCTTACAATCAAATACAGTATTTGAAACTCCTGGCACTCTAAAAAGAAGGATAAGTAAGTTCTGGGCATCTTTCTAGATTGAATATTTTAGATTTGTCATAATTTTCTCAAATCTATTTTTTAAAAAAATCAATAATAACAAATAATTTTGCCAAACTTGGTGCAAACTCTGACTGGACTGGAAAAACTGCTTAACAAAAAGAAAAATCCCTTTGAGATGCATTATTTTTCCACTGGGAAGTCCAGTTGCTTAAAGACCAGCACAGCCCAACTGGAGTGATAAGCATGAACTGGTTAGGTCATGTAATGTAACCTCCTCTGTGATGGAGTCTCTTTAGTGGTTAGAATACTGGTCCCCTTCACAACAAGGTCAGCAAGAGCTCCAGTATCACCAAACCAGGTCTTTTTCTCTGAGGCAAACGGCATTTTTCTAGTGTTTCCCTTGCTGTGGACTGGGGATGCTGAAGATGTAACACAGAGTGGCGCAGGGGGAATTGTTGCATTGGTGTGGGTACAGCAATTCTACTAACACTTTGCTAAACGTGTTGTGGATGTCAATGAATATGGTCTAAATGGGAATATGGGTAATCTTAACAATATTTTATCTCACTCTGAGGCCCCAAAATAATAGTATTATTTAAGGCTTCACCTTGCAAAAAAATATGTGTGTCACAGATGCATTGGAACATGCCCTATCTGTATCTTAATTCTACAGGCCTTGAGCAGTGTTAAAATAAGTGCTCTGGTAATAGCTTGTTACAGCGAGTGATGGAATCTGATTATTTCATCATTCCTGGATCAGCAGGTCAGCCGGGTCTTTGCACCATTTAGAGGCTCTTCTATCACTAGCAGCTGCCCACTTGACACTCTACAGATAATTATCCCATTGCCTCAGAAGCCAAGCGTAAGCTGCTGACAAACTGAGTCAAAAACCCTATTATACTTTGCCTCATATAAGAATCTGCCATAACACATTAACCTTTCATTAGAGATTAAATTTTTATGGTTATTAAGCTTCTAGTGGATGTTCTCCAAATGGTACAAAAAGAGGGTCTGAAGTCTTTATCTGAGGTTTAAACTGATTCAATTTTGAGGGGGTGCATGAGGCTTCTGGTGGCCCTAAGTCTTAGCTGCTCCAGTCAGAAGAGCAAGCTGTGATCAAATAGGTGCCCAAAACATGGACGTACTTCTGCAGCTTTTAGTCTGCTATGTTTATGGGTCTTTTTGCAAGTCAATAACATTTAGTAATAGTTCCTAGGAATGTCAGTGACAGTGAATATTTCACATGCTATTGCCACAGCCCCTGCTAAGACAGATTCTTGGTGTAAAACTTTTGAACACAGTACTGTCTGCATTGCTGGCCAGAGGCTTTCATGGTATGATGTATGAAAGCATCCTATCTTTGGGCCTGGCATTACAGCATCTAGGTGTAGAGACTAGGATTCATGAGCACTGTGTAATACCTCCTTTCTTATTTCTAATTGAAAAATTCTGCTTAGGAGCTTGGCTTGGATTTATGAGTCATTCTTTGTATCAAAAAAAAAAACCCAAACCCAAGCCTATCTCTATTATTGCTCTAGGTACCATGTTTTTATGATGCGTGATTTTTTTCTTTGTTTTTAGAATTTCCCAGTAAGATAAATTGGACTTAGACTGACAATTGGACTTAATGCCATCAAACTTGTTCTTGATTCTTTCACTCAGATAACTCTGGGCTCAGTAACTAACAGAACAATTAGATTTTCCCTGTAAGTGAAAGACACGCTTTCTTACAGTCACTTGTCCAGTTTTGTCTGGGCAGAAAATAAGCAAGGAAAATAGGTTCATCATTCCAGAGACATTAAAAGAAGGTCAGGGAGGTGTCTTTCTGACACCTAAGGACAAGTTGTTTTAACATGTTTATTCCACTGATATGAATGTAAAATAAGTAAGAGCAAACACTTCTATTCATTCAAAATTATTCATTCAGAAGACCTCAAATATTGTAAGTAGCACTTGTGAACTGAAAATTTATTGCGTAAAACTTTCTGCAATGTTTTCTATGAAGTGTTACCAAAATGTGCATAAACATTACTGCAAGACGAAGTCCCTTATTAAATCCTCAACTAATAGTTAAGAACTATTTTTCAATGAGTTTTGCAGTTCTACCTGCCCGTATGAAGTATAGTTGACTGCTTTTTTAGAGACCCAAGCTGATAAAAAACCATTTAAATAAGTGTAAAATTACATCTTAGTTAAAGTGGCTCATGCATTTGTTAGCTCTGTAACTCAACTGTCAAAAACATGTAATTGTGTACAGAAGTGTTTTTACAGGATTCATCATTTATAGGAATTAATTTATATGCTAACATATTATTAATTTATGGAGAATGTCCACAAGAAGAAGTAATTGTAAAAACAAAATTAATGGCACCATAAAAGAGAAATCTCCTACATTTATAATGAAACCATAAATCAGAGGGCCAAGCAGCAATCTGTAAAACAGCCAATCACTCATGAAACACAGATAACACCTACATGTAATACATTGTTTTAAACTCATAAAGTGTTGGAGTCACAGAATGAGCTGAGTTGGAAGGGACCCAGGAGGATCATCAAGTCCAGCTCCTGGCCCTGCACAGCACCATGCCCAAAAGTCACACCATGTGCCTGAAAGCATTGTCCAAACACTTCCTGAACTCTCTCAGGCTGGTGCTGTGACCACTTCCCTGGGGAGCTGTACCAGTGCCCAAACATCCTCTGGGTGAAGAACCTTTTCCTGATATCCAACCTAAACCTCCCCTGACACAACTTCATGCGATTTCCTTGAGTCCCCTCACTGGTCACAAGAGTGAAGAGGTTGATACCTGCCCCTCTGCTTCTCCTTGTGAGCTCATGTCCCAGAGCCAGTTTAAAGGAGGTTTGAGGAGCAATGAGGAGGAGTTCTTCCTCTACAGATCTATCTCATACAAGGGAGAGGAAATTTTGCTTCTAGCTATAAGTTATATGTACAACTTTTATTCACTGGCACAAAAACAATATAGAAACAGCCAGTGGTACAACCTTCTCTCATTTTATCTGATCTACATCTGAATGTGCTTTGGAAAGGTGTTAAACTAGTAGGTTTCCAAATGCTCTGGTCTTGGCTCCTGCTGGGTCTGCATATTTTGAATTATTGTAATCTCAGACTACCTCTGCTGAGGTACAAAAAAGAGTTTAAAAAAATATCCGATGCAAGTGATTTCTGCACACTTTGTAATTTTTACTTTTGACCCTTTCTGGAGAAATTTTAAGAGTCAGAAATGGCTCTTGATGTTTTGAACAAAATTGCTATTTTGAATTACCTTTTTATGAAATAAAAAAGCAGCAGAAGAAAATATTTTCTAAAGTCTCAGGAGGCATTTTTTACCCTTTCTCAATCTCTCTATACATGTCTTAAGCTAGCCATAGTCTTAAAAAATCAGTGTTTTATAGAGACAAACTTGTATGCACAATATTTGTGCTTTTGCATTTTAATGAGAAGTATTTTAATGCATTAATTAAAACTGTTAGCTGAACATATTTGGAGAAAAATATCAACATGATTTTTACTCTAAATTACACATAATTTAAAGAATAACTAGTTTCACTAACAAAAAGAAAACCACCTTATTTTCTTTTCCTTATTGGAAAATATTTTAACCAGCAATGTAAAACAATATTTGAACATTTATAAAATTTATTTCCAAAATCTTTGCTGGAAGGCAAATTCTTTAAAAAGAATGATATTTTTAAAATATATGTCTTTAAAAGTCTCCTCTCTAAAATTTGGAGGTAAGTCTAATTTTAACTCTTTCAATTAATTTGACAATTCAACCAATTTTAATGTGGAACACAAGGATGTTCCTGGAATAATTTCCAGAGTCACTTCAGAGGTTTTTTGGTGGCCATTGTAAACAGTGGAAAGATTGTCTTTGACTTTAACTAGACTCGCTCCCTTGGGTCGTATCATGACCATGAGCTGGTTTATCTTTGTCAGGACACTAATTAATATCCTATTCCTTTTGGCCTTCACCAGGGTTTGTTTGTCTAAGCATGGAATGTTTTCCAGCATTATATATCTATTACAGTACAGTTTAAACCCTGTTTATGATGCTCTTAAAAAAAAAAAAAAAAGATAAAAAGCTCAATGTTCTAAAAAGTTTTAAATTACCCATATAGAATGCATCATTTTGATGAATATCCCCTTACATGTTCTTTTTCTGGTGGTTTTCCCTTCAAAGTGTGTGTAGTACAGAAGTTCTAGTAATACCAAAAAAGATAGTAACAAATAATATCTTAATAACTGAAGTTATGTTTATAGTAAAACAAAACAGTGGCAGGATACATCTTATCTGTTATAAATCACACAGGATCAGAATAATTTCCACAAAAGTATACTGAAATATACAGAATTCCTGGTCATAGAGGGGAAAAGAAGAAAACATTGTTCAGATTTGCATGATTTAACAAAATATAAAAGAAAGTATACCCATGTATATCTAGGCATATTTAATAATCAAGACAGGAAGAGAAAATCTTATTTTGGCCAAAATACAAGAATATAAATGCTTACTTTGATAGTATAGTAGCTTCCTCTTCTGTCAAAATATGATTTTCTTGAGTGATTACTGAATCATGTCAGTTTTGCCCCTGGGTTTCCTTTTTCAAGAGAACTCCAACTGCCAGGAATAACTGATGAAATCTATTCATCCGTCACTCATTTTTATTTGGGAGTGACGACATCTGCTATTATGAATTAGCTTAATGGCAGGGGGGAAAAAACCCAAACCCACAGTCCCATTTTGTGAAGTCTGAAACACACCATGAGGAATGACCAAAGAGTTACAGGGCACAAACTCTGAATGCCACATTTGATCTCTGCTATAAATTTTGGCAGGTGTTACTGATGTCATAACTTGGCTCTGGAGAAACAGCTACTCTTCGACAAGTGTGGATCACTGTAGCATAACTTCCATATGACTTGCAAGAATTCAGCACCGTCCCCTCCAAGAAAAAAGATAGATCTGGAAACAACACGTTTAATAACAGAGCTTGTCTCACGTTTGTGCTACTGAGTGACTGACAGATAAATAGATTTCCTTTTCACCCCTTTTGAAGTGTTGGTCTGTAAAAGCACCTGGTAGGCTACATGACAGGATTCCAGCTAAGCTGTTAATACACTGAATAGTGCAGGAATCTGACCAGCTGCAAGCTGAATCATAGGATATATAATTTGTTACAGAACTTAACACTTCCACTTCTTGGACAGATTCCTCCTCCCTTGACTAGTACTCCTGGGTGAACAGAAAAACACAGGCAAGTAAGGTGCTACTTACTCTGACAAAGGGAGAGCAGACAGTGACAGACCTGCTGCTCTCAGCTTTTGTTGGCAACCTGACTTCATAACCTTTTGATAGTTTGTCAAGTTCCACCTTGAAGTTAATTATGTTTCTTACTCCAGGTATTTCCAGTGAAAGATTGCTCCAGAGTTTTCTGTGCTAAGTACCATAAGTTTTCTTTTCATCTACAACCTGAATGTATTCAAGAGACTAGTTACTCTTGCCTTGTGTCCAAGGTAGGAAGGGCGGAAATCACCTCCCCTCTCCTTCCCTGTTTTGATATTAGATCATTTAAGTACTTTGGACTCTTAGACTCATTCTCTTCATAGAGGGTCTCATGACAGTTCTCTGGGGTCTCATTGAACACAGACACTGAGAACTCTATGACACATAGAGTTCACACAGGAAGCTTAAAGTTCCTTTATGCTTCCTTATTTTCTTAGGATATAATAACTGGAATCTAGAATAACTTTTATATTTTCCAGAGAAGAAAAATGCTCTTTACAACTTTCTAATTGATTCATGAACCCACCTAATTCTCCTCTCGTATTTCCCGACTTATAAACTCTGACTTATGACAGAAATTTTAATTAGATCCTAAGTTCACAACCTGACTTTTGTGCCACTTTCTCTATTTCAATCCTTCACATAATTTGTTTCTTTTGTTTTTGAATTCAGTTCCCTATGCTTATGACGACTTTTGTGTTCTCCAGAAAATTTCTTTTTAACTCACTGCTTCATTTTGTGCCAAATGCTGCCTCTCAAAACAGTAGTAATGTTGTTTCTAAGACAGGTCTGAATGAATTCCCTGTTTAAGTTTCTTGCCCTTAGGGAGCTTCCACTAAAAGCTGTTAGGTGAATTTAACCACTTCTGAGTTTAAATAGATAAAACTTGGTGAGATCATCAGAGATAAAAACTGGTTCCTCTGTAAGGAAGAGAAGATAGTAAAGAAGAGGAAATGAAGTCTACCTTATCTCCTAACATAACCAATAACAGGTTATTTATTGTCTGCTGGATGTGGTTAGTAGATGACAAGAAAGGAAGACAGAGGGAGATTGTAATGTATCATTAAATATCTTTCTTATAGAATCCATAGTTAGTTCAGATGAACAGCTAAATCAATTTTTCCACTAATAAATCAGTAAAACATCAACACTGCTACTGTTAGTGGAGGGTAGACATGAAATGTGACATGAACCTGATCAATCTCTGTTCCTGGACAGACTGTTCTGATGGATAGCTGATCGTGGATCCTAGACAAATGCCCAGGTTGCTGATGATGGTGTCAGACACTGAGTTTCTCCTGGAGCTGCTCCTCTTCGTATAAAAAATGCAGAACTCTGGGCTTGAGAGGCAGTGCCAACAGCATATTTGTTTGATCTCCTGTCTGTCTCAGAGATGTGTTTTACACTTTCCCAGATTATTTAATATATTGCTCACATTTTGGCTACTAGGTCCTATCCTAAGGCATTCATTTTCATGGCAAACAAGTTACTCAGAATTTGTTTTGAAAAATCTGAATTTCACTGCAGCCCCAGACATGAAACAGATCTTGAAGTCCTGCTTGTGTTCTTGTGCTGAAACTGCCCAAATTCAACATGTCTCACCCGCAGTTCCACTGTGCAGTGTCAGTGGTGCCTAGTCGTAAGAAAGCATAAGAAATGTTAGACCAAGCTCAAGGCTACAACAAGGCACACAGAAATAATCAGAGCTTTTTGATCTTTGTAAATAAAGTGACTGAGACTTGGGAAGCAATTCTGATCACTGTAGTATCAGTCTGATATTACACAGAGATCAGCAATGTAGTCTACTTCGGCCTTCTGGTCGTACAGAGTCAATTGCAACAATGTTATGTGATTTTAGACCTAGCACAGATTTTCTCTATAGACTTGTCAGACAAATCAATATTTTGAGTAAATTATTTGAACTCCATAAAGCACATAGACACCACTATATGTTTGAAGTTTTACAGCCTAACTTGACAGTTTCACCTAATAATTTGACAAGTCTACCGCGTATCTCTCGTAGTAAGGCTCTGGCAGTTACTTCTGCTCATTTGTAGTGATTTAGATCTATAGGTCTCAGATAATGTTGTCTTGTGCTGACATTGGATTCCTTATAAATGATTGTGTTTTGGGTGTTGTATTACAGTAATTCACTTTGCTACCCTTTCACCACCTTGTGTTTTTTTGCCAGTTGGTACAGATACTGACATTTTTATGGAGCTTTTTTTGCTTTTTATTTTTGCTTTATGTGAGCAATTGCAGAACATGGCCTTGAACTCTGGTACTTATAAACCACTACTCTGTATTTTAGAATGTTTCCTTACTTCATTACTGTCAGGGCTTGGAGGACCTCAACAGACCCCCAGAGACCTTCCCCATCTCACCTGGGACCCATATTTCCACCCAAGATCCCTGTTTTAGCTTAGGCCCAGCAATCTGGCTCCTGAGGTCTGTCCATCAAATTCACGTATCCAACACTCACTCTCACTCTGTGCTGTGGTCCCACTTGGCTCCCAGACCATTCCTCTGTCATAGGGCAGCCTTGATTTCTTTTTACCCAACAGTTACAATGGATTGAACTCCATGGATGATAGCAATTTAGGCATATAAAAAATGATGGAATATCATAATTAAAACCAGGCAAGAGTATGGAAGAAAATGTCTTGCCTACAGTTGGGGTGTCACCAATCTCTGTAGAATTTTGTGAAAAAAATGCTTAAAAATATGAGTGTAGCAGCACTACATGCTATGTTGTTGAGACAGGGTCTGTTCTACTGGTAGCTATAGTCAGTAAAGGACAGATGGAATACCTTATTACTGTCTGGCACATCAAGGTGAAAGACTGGACACAAAATACTGCCCTAGCAGTATGTGTATTCAGATATTGTATGTGGTTGGCTGCCTTTTTCTAAACTGAAGCCTGAAAGTAGATTCCTAAAGCCAAGCAGATTTCCTTGTACTGTTTGAGTACAATGGGAGGGTCTATTTGAATGCTCTCTGTGTGCACCAGAAGGGGAGACATAGCATGGCGAGTCTGCAGGAGAACATGCCAGAAACACTGCGAAAGAAAGGGGGTCAACAAGGTGAAAACACAGCCATTGGCCCTGAGAAGGATCTCTAAGCTCATGTAAACCGACATCCTGCCACATGATGTGATGTTATTTCATCTGTATCACAACAAGTTGACAAGTATTTGTCTCTGATGAAGTCAGTTCTATTATGTCACAGGCCCTGCAGAAAGCTGAAGAAATGTAAAATTATTGTACAAGAAAAGCAATTGGAGAAGCCTGGTTATGTTGAAAACTTGGACTATATGGTGTAATACTAGATTTACAGCTTAAAGAAAGACTTGGCTGAGAAATGTGCAATGAAAGTTTAGGAACAGAAAACCTCCAGACAGGAAGACAACACAGGGGCCCTATGTGAAGGAAGTTTGAGGGTCCACAGGAGATTGAAAAATATGTAATACCATAAAATAAGTATTTGTGATAAGACTAATTGAAATTTGGCATGAATAAACATCAGGGGACAAACATAAAATCTAATTGAGGTAGGAAATAAACCTGTCAAAATCTTTTGAATTAGTCTGATTTTGTAATCTGAGTTTACAGCTGGTCAGTGCTATGTGGAATTGTATTACTGGAACTGAAAAGCTGACTTCACTATCATAAGGAAAATAAGTAAGGTAATGCTTTGCCTAAGAGGCTGTATCAGGGTACCCTGTTTGCTTAAGATACACTCTTAGTAACTCTCCAAATTAGAGAAGCAGGTTATTATATCCATGAAGTCTGGAAAAACAGCTGGTGTATTTCAGCTGACAGTGAGAAAGGAGTTGATGTTTTATTCATATTAACATGTTCAGATCTACTAATTACGTTGTGGCTTGCTAGGGAAGTAGCACAGTGTTTTCCTTGTATTTTTAATTAATTAGTTCATAAAAAAAACTCTGTTAGTACTCTACGGAATTGCTTCATGGTATTTGCAACCTTTTAATGTTCTGATAGCATGATAGTCACTTTATGGACTTAAATTTTTAAATTTTTAATACTTTCTAATAAATGAGTAAGGTATTCCCAGCCCTATATGACTTATTGTACTGAGCTATTACTTTGAATTGTTCCTTTAATGATTAATCATATCCTACTTGTATTATCAGGGTAATAACTTGTTCAGGACGCAAACCATCTTTTAAATTAGGGAATGGAGCAAAATCAGTCCTTAGTCCTAATAGGTTGCTTGGTACTTGTTAGTACTTGAGAGTGTAATCCAAATAAGCAATATTTCTGTTTAAAAATTTTATCTCCTTTTAACAGTAATTAAATATTAACCTGGTTCTAAATCTTTGACTGTTGTCTATTAATATCTAAGAGTTTAAATACACAGACAAATCACCCATGATCTCTGGTAAGTTTTTCTACTTGCTATTTTAGTCTGGTGCAAATATGAAGTGCCACAATGTTCTGTAGTGTGCAAAAGGCAGACTTAGTCAATTTCTACTGTAACAAATAGTGCATAATAAAAAAACAACATTAAGAGAAAATAATTGTTGGTGAGATCCTGAAGTTCAGTTTGTGCATTTCAGGGTCTTTAGCAGGCTTTTATCTGTATTACAGACTAGTTCTACTCTGGTGTGAAATTCTCTCAGTGTTTGTTTGATGCGTACTGGGTGCGCTCTTAGAGCGTATCTTTTATTTACTCTTACCTAGAAGGGTTCCCTTCAAAAGTGCCCTTTGGTTTCAAGCACCAGTGCTAAAGTATAAGCAGCCTGAGTATATTTGAATTACTGTTTGTTATGGGCTAAGAAAGTGGTTTCACAGAATTAACATGAACCAGAAGATGTATAGTAAATTGCAACCCACAGCAGTATGTTTATTTAACCAAAGTGTTGAGATATTTTCTTTCTTTTTTTTTTAGTAGTAAACTGAGTTAATGAAAATATATAAGAACACAAATTATGCAAGAATATAGTCTTCTGACTTACAGTTAATGTTTCTTTTTCCTGGGAAATATTTATTTTCTTATGGAAACTTAGGACAAAACATCATTGCCTCAGACATTTTATGTTAGACTGTGCAAAACATCACCAAATGCACTGAGGAATCAGAGCAAAATGGCAGAAAAATGTATTCAATTACCCAATCAGTCTTTTCCATTTATCATTTTTATGCTTCTATTCCCCTATATTTGCTTGCTTTTACCTTTTCCTTTATTTAATGACAGATAGGCTCATGTGAGGGAACCAAATTAATTCCATGAGGCCCAAAACTTGGTAATGGAAGGATCAGCAGTTTAGACCTTTTATGATGTACAGTATTTCACAATTGGGCACGTGTAATATACATTTTCAAATTGTGTTTGATCTTGAGTCTTGGTGCAAGGTTTGATGAAGGAAATCTCTGATGTGAAATAATGAGTCTGACAAGAGTAAGGCCAAACACAAACAAGTGAAGACTCTGAAATTGTGGGTCTGGGTAAAATTTACTGCTTTCAAAACACACCCTCCTAGGTGAAGCTGCTGTACTTTCTATGAAGGTAGTGCACAGCTGTACAATTACTCTGCCCATTGCCATAATTTGCATAGTTTCCTTATGAGACCCATTGAATACTTTTTCTTGCAAATAAGCCCCATCTTAGCAGATATTGTCCGGGTACCTGTATCCTAAATATTTTAAAAACGGACACTGGCAATGTTGAAATTTCTGGTGGAAACAAAGCTCATTTTCTCACCATTTATAAGGGACAAGAATTCCTTCTTCCTCTATGGCAACACCACAAAGTGAGGCATGTCACAGTGGGGACTCTTACTTTGGCTGCCATGCAAGCATCAAAATATACCAAAATAGCTTTCTATGCCTTTCCAAATAAGCATTAGATGTCGTGAGTTAGGAAGAACTTTGCTGCCAGCAGATGATTTGTTAACTTTTGTGCTACGCCTTTGTTGTGGCTCTCCTTAAAATCTTAGAATGTTTCATTCTGGAGCTTCCTCCAGATATTCAATAGCTCCTAAGCTTCATTTTTACTGCATTGCTTCTTTCTGATTTTATTTAACATTATCCATCAATGTCAGATATCTTTCTGACACCCTGTTATGAACATTCACCATTTCCACACCCTGGATGCAGCTGCAGAGGCTGAGGCAGTGGCTACCACCCTCCTGCCTGCTGAACTGTTGACTCTATGCTGTGTTTCTCTATTCAAATATTTGTCTTTTGTCCCATTTGTAATTTATTTTAGAAAATACCTAACTCCAGGAATCTGGACAAAATGGTAAAAGTAACAAGTATTTTTTAAATGGAAAAAACAACATCTGAAGGGGGCAGAAATTAAACTGTTCTCCAACATTTAGGAACAACGAACATCCATCAGGGTGATAAATATTTCTAGATGGGGAAAAGGCTATGGGTAAGAGCATTTACTACCCTGGGGTTTGTGCACAGTGACCACAGAAGATGGTGAGCAACCTGTTTCCAAAGTATCTTTAGTTTAAATTAAGTGATAGCCTAAAGACTGATAATAAAAATTAAATCAGTCATGTAACAGTTGGGCATGCTTTCAAAAAGGTACAGATGATGTCTAGCAACATATTACAGTGTTACCATCCACTGATTCTCTTTCAAGGCACAAATTGCTAGTAAGAAATTATGTCTTCATGAGTATAGGTCAGATGATTTGGAAAAGTAAGGACGTTTTTGAGAAATAAAAATATTTTGGTAACTATAGAAATAGAAATCAATGTTGACCTTAGGCTTTGGGAATGCCAGGGTCCTGGACCCCGAACTGTTGGACGAGCTGCCTTCAGTCTGCCAGCAGGTGAGCAAAAACTGACTTAACTTTACCAGTCTTATGAAATTACTCCTGGGTCCTAAACCAAGTGTTTTGTTTTGGATACCATATGACTATTTTGGAGAAACTGTTTCTTTAATTTTTGTTGTGATGAAAAGAAATTGCTGCAGAAGAGGAGAAATAATAGTTTACAAGAGATTTTTTAGAAAATATGTTTCCCATGGAAGAGGTAATTTTACCTTTTGGTCTTTCCTTCATACAACTTACTTTTAATCCTTGCCTACATCTTTGGAATATGAGTGCAAATTTTCAGGCAGGAATGTGGACTTTAGGGATTCCTGTTTTGCAAGCATAAAAGATCATCACGTGACAATGATTATCACTTTTTTCTAAATAATTTCCATAGAGGTCGTCAAGTAATTTATAAACTGTTATAGAAGGGAAAGGTTACAAGTTTATTAAAAAGAACAGTAAGAAAAAAAAGACCAACCACATTAAAAAAATCAAAGGAAATGACATTAGCAGATATATTGGTAGAAAAAAGGAAAACAAAATTCCACACTCTAATAATTGAGTTCAATTTTGGTTGAGTAAAAAATATATTTCTGTTGAGATGTTACATCCAGGTTAATTTAAAATTAGATCTGAGTCTGGTTATGTTCTGCCCAGCCTACTTTAAATGCAGTAATTGTTCTTTATAATCAAGCTATTAGAATGACATTAAAATGTAATCCTCAGGAACAACATAGTCATTTATCAAATATTGCATTAGTCTCCTTGACATTTTAATTTACAAGCTTTTTATTATTAGTTTGGTCTCTCAGTTATTAATTGCTTGAAAAACATGTCATTTTTCATGTCTTATATAAACAAATATAAGAAAAGGGTCAAATTTTAATTTTCATGAAACCAGCATAAATCAACAATAACTGCACTCTGTGAAAAGTTACCCCCGTGTGTGACAGAGACATCTCGTCTCATATCTAAGCAGACACAAACGAAAGTTTATTTTAAGGATTACGTGGAAAATACATAATTTGTTTATACAAGAGATGTTTTCCCCCTTTCAGTCTTTTACTTCTTCAGTAGTACAATATAGAGCACCATGCAATTCCTCAACAGTTGTGTTTCTTTCAGTCAAGTTATCTCTTGAAATGGTTCCTGTAAGGTCTTGAATGTCAGTTTCTGAATCCTATAAATAAGGAAATCTCAAACAGAGAGAAAAAAAAAAGTAAAATAATCTTCTGCTTCAATTGGAAAAGCACTATATCTGTGCTTGTTTATGAGCTGATTATTTATGGCACTTTTTTAATTTTAATTGAAAGACAGTAATTTTGAGTTTTAGCTGAGAAAACCTGGCATTGACATAATTCTTATTGGGATTTTATTCCATTGTTAGGATTCTGATTACTAGACTGCTTAATAATTTGCAAGTTGAATGTGGACAAATTCACCAAAACCATCCTGTGAAATTGTCAGTGTTGAAAGAAGGTTGAGCATGTATAACCAGATGACCTGGAAATCATAGTACTGTACATGAAGTCAAAACCTGCCCTTTACTTTTACAAGTCAAGCAATAAAGCTAGAAAAAGAGATAAGCTAACACTGCTGAGGTGATACCAGAAGACATCTGGCTTTTTTTTCAGAAATTTGGAGTAAGCAAGAGTGACACATCAGTAGTGAAAGCATAAGGAATGCTCTGCTTACATACAGAGCCTTTTACTTACAGATCTAGCAACATTTTATTTGGAATATAAGTGTTAATGTTTTCATTTTATAGATTAAAAGAATGAGACTTTGAGGTGTAAAGTGATTTGTTCAAAGCAGCTCTATAGCTGATCCACGAATGCATTTATTAAATTGCTGCAGTGAACCTGCCTTATCCTATACTAATACTGGACGTTGAGACGGAAACTTTTACTGAGTTGCATCTCTTTTTCATCTTAGTGTACTTTCTCTGAGCTACTCTTGGACATGCACAAATACTGGGATAAAATATGTTGTTGTGGTGTTTCTAATGAAGGACAAATCAGGAAACATCATAAATCTTTAACATTCTGCTTTTACTATAGAAGATCCATAACCCTGTAAACAAGGCTATTGTGGCTGTGTCACAAGTGAGTAATAACTTTTTTGTCCATTTCTTCTTTTATCTTTTAATCTCATTCAGCCTACTATTTTCTGAATTGCCATAATTAGATGTCGATAATCTGTTTTAGAGAAAACAAAACCACAAACCCTTTCAACATAATATCTGACTGCCTTCACTGCTTTCAATGTGTGTTTTAGAGTATGGACGTGTATTTTAAGAGCAACCTTATTCTGCTCTATTGACAAAAGTCAGGGCATGGAAGAACCAGTATATAATTATCACTCTATATCTTCTACAGACATACTATGAGAAGTTACTGGCTTCTTCTGTAGTTTTTTCTTAGTGTGTTCTTACGCTCCTTTTTATTTTAGCTCTCCTTTATCTCTAGGCAGTCTTAATGATCTTAATCTAAATAACCCAGTGAAAGATATTAATTTAACTTATTAAGTATTCCTGATGGTACCTGACTTAATTTCAGACAAAATCTGCACAATATGCCTTTGTTTTGTGACAGTTTTTTTATCTGTCTGATGTCCACAAATCTGCAATTCATCATGTCTACAATTTTTTTTTTTTTGCTTGGTTTTCATCATAAATAAATAAATCTCCACAAGACCTCTCCTGAACAAACAAGGGCTTCTTAAAGACCCAGACTGAAAATTCTAGAAGTAGGTGGATCCAAAAATATATTTTACTGTAATTTAAATTCATTGTTCACTCCAGATTCAATGCTCAGTACTATGTGTACATGTGAATTAATCTGGTCTGAATGTTTTAAAAATGGGAAACTATCTCATGGATTTCCGGGACCAGTCCAAATCCTGTGTCACTTCCCACCATAGGCGGGAGATTCCTATCCTCCTTTTCTTTCTTTAGAGGAGGAGTTTCTAGGTTTAGAAACAAGGTTAGAAAACTATACATGCTGGAAGGTGTCTGAGCAGTGGAGATAGAAGAGAATGGGGCACAGAGATGGAAGAAAACAAAACTATGAAACTGGAAAAAGTGAAGGGAGTGTTTTATTTATATACCCTGAGTAGCCCATGCGTGGCTTGGAAAGTCTATGTTCCCAGATCCTCTGTTTTGAGTTGGGTTTTCAGGCTTACTATAAATGACTGAACAGGCAGTTTTAATTATAGCAAAACATGACAACAGAAATGAATCCTCATGGTTAACAGATCATAAGACTGCATTGCTGTCCTCAGGGACTGAGCCGGCAAGGACTCAAATGCTTGTAATAGTGCAGGTGTTGAAAACCAATATGAGGTTATATAATTTCTTGACCAGAGAAATGCCAACACGTCTTATAGTGTTGTGGTTTGTGACAGTACATTTATGGTGGCAATTTACAGGCAGGGAAAGAGGTCTTTGATCTCACTACAGCTGGCAACCTTCACAATTTCTTAGTCACTCATCACCATCTCAGTATGTGCTAATTTTCACACAGAAATAATAACTATGAAAAAGTGGCCAGCTGTGTTGCCACTTTTTTAAGAAGAGGTCCAAACTGTTTATGTGAATAATTTTTAGCCCTTTATATATGAAATATTACTGTTATTATTTTCAATCTGTTAATTATTCTCATGAAACTAGGGATCTAAGTTCCAAAACTATCTATCTATTCCTTGATGGAATGATCGAAGCTTGATAGAAGAACAGAAAAATGAGTGACTTAAAGACCAACAGTCAAAGATAATTGGTATAAAAATAGTGGCATTTGTGTGATTGAGAAGTAATCCATTGTCATATGACCATGAAGAAAAAGCTGGGTGTCAAAAAAGTTCATACCAGTAACACAGGTTATGACCATTTCTCTGAAGGTATTTTTGTACTTTATTTTGTGATTTCTGTCCACTGTAATTTCTTGTCCTTGCTTAAAGCTGAGATAGTTCTCTCATCTAGTCCATCTTGATATATTATATAAGGTGATCCTCGGGACTCAGTTCAATCATAAGAAATAGCAGACTTTATGAGATGATTGAAAATACATGCACTACTTCCAGGGCGAGGTTTTCAGGAAAATTTTTTTGTCTTGTTTTGTTATAGTTTTCTGTAAGTACTTGTGTTTCTGTAGTGCTGCAGATATATTACTTCTATAATTGCTCACTCAAGCCTCCAAAATGTTACAATAGTGTAATTCCAAGTCAAATGATAAGACATTTCATTTAAACCACACTGTTGCTGTAAACTGTACTCATGTTCCTCTGTAATCCAGATTTATCACCCTCCTTATTCTCAGCAAGCATGAGCAAACATGAAATAGTTTTCTGTAATTATATAAAAAAGAAATATAAGCAGTGTTTCAAAACCTTCTATGAGATGACAAGGTCAGCTGTATGCCAATGAATAATTTCCTGAGCATCTGTTCATTCTGGCTATCACAGTGTCCAACAGTGCAGATATAGTATAAATAATAACAACAGTACCATTTACTGAGGTCTAAACCTACAACTGTGCATTTTGCAAAAGTCCTGCTGAAGGACATGGAGTTTTGAACAGGAAAGTTTTGTGAGGCTGGCCTGTGGCTTTAGACCAATCATAAAATCAGTATCCTGCTTGACCTGCACTGCAACAACATGCAACTACAGCCTGAAATCAGATGTGCAGATACACAGAGAAACACAGAGAGTTAGTATATCCTGGTACAGGGAATTAGCTGTCCTCTTCATAGATGGGCATTTCAAAAGACGGGGGTTTGCAATGTGATGGCTGCAACGCTTGGCAGCTGTCAACTGCACAATAAAAATTTGATAGGAGACCTCACTCCTAAGGGTGGCTTCTCAAATAACTTTCACAGGTTGTTTTAGTTGTTCATAAAGGACATTAATAAACCAAAGACCTGTTAGGTCATGACCCCTTTTCACAGAAGAAAGTATCCCAGATTTTGTCCTCTGCTGTTCCTGTTGTGTCAGGTAAGAGAGATGTTATCTTGATAACTTTTCTGATGAGAGCTCCAATGTGTGCTCTCTTACAAATCCATATTTTTACAACATTGTGTGAAGAGCATAAGTCAGACAGAAAGGCTTGGTCCCCATTCAGGATATTTGTGGCTGCCACGCAGCCGTTCCTGTGTCTGTCCAGAAGATGGACACTCTCTACACACATCAGCAGCACACAGGTCTTGTGTACAGCTGCCAACACTGCCTTCCTAACCACAGACTGTGTCTCTGACGCTGCCTTGGCAGACAACACTCTGAGCAGGGCTATTTGGTGCCTTTTACAGGCTGTAATTTTACCAAGATTAATTGTGAGTGAGTCTGTTCCAGGCTCCCTGAGCAAACCAGGAGCTTTGGGATACCTTCGTGGCCAAACATTATGGTAACATTCTCTGCTAGAGAATACAGGAACTGGCACATGTTGTTGGCAAGACACACAGATGTATCTGTGGTCCAAACCCACATCTGAGCCTGTTATTTGTCTAACCTTGTGCAGGAGAATGATAAGCTACACAGACAAAATGGTCTCTGTGCTTCCCTGAGAGAAAAAGATTGAATTCCAGCTAAGGACACAAGCCTTTGATTGTTGTAGTGAAATTTGGTTGTTGTAGTGAAATTTTCCTTCTCTCACAGTGTCATAAAGAAGTACAGAGAGAAAAAAAATTAAGAATAATAGACAAGGAAAAATGCCCCTTATTTCAATATAACTAATACTTAAAGTGAGGCAATGAATAGAAAAATAGGTGTCTTTTGAAAGAATAAGAAAACTAGCCTTGGTAACAGATATGTTAGGGAATACGAGTTGGAAATTAATAGATTTCATGAGAAAGGTCAAAGTACATTGTTTGCTGTCTTTTGCCGAATATTTCCCTAATCTTGCACACTTCTGTTGCATCCCCTTCTGTTGTCTAAAAAACCCTAAGTATCACTTCCATGATGGAATACTGTACTAATGTTGGAGGTTGAGGGGTGTGGAATTTTTCTCCATCCCGGGCGCTAGGTTACTAATGGCTGGCTACTTAAGGACTATTAACTCCTTTTGTAAGACACAAAGAGTTAGCTGGGCATGGCGAGGGGAGAACAGATGTGGTCATCAGANGTCTCTGCTGCTCCTGCTCCCTGCTTTGAGCTATCCACGCCCACCTGCCCTGCCCATCCAGCTGAGGCGCCCGCCTGCCTCCCAATCCACCGCCATGACCCGCACCCACAGAGCTGACCGCGCCACAGCGCCCCCTGCAGCTGCGCGGGAGTCATCGCACCCGCCCTGCCCGGCCGGGAGCCCGACAGCGCCCCTGCCGGCTGGGACCGGAACTGCACCGAACGGGAAAAACATTTGACAGCTCAGAGACTTCTGTCACTGCATCTTCTGGTTTTTGATTGTTTGTTTGTCATTGCTACTGTTGTTGTTGATTGTTTGCCTTGGTATAGATACTAGTAAAGAACTGTTATTCCTTTCCCCATATCTTTGCCTGAAAACCCTTGATTCCAAAATTATAATAATTCGGAGGGAAGGGGATTCACATTTGTGGGTTCTAAAGAAGGTTCCCATCTTCCTTAGCAGACACCTGTCTTCAAATCAAGACAACTAAGTATAGTGTGGTAATGAATTTTATTGTGGCTAAGTTAAATTGCATTTTTTCTCTCTGAGAACTCTGATTCTCCATTTGTGATGAGAAAAAAATGTCAGAAACTGGACTCCACTGAACAGCTTTTCCCATGCTTACATCTAACGAACACTGGATGGAGAATTAATTGTTCTAGTTCCTTTCACGTTTTGGCTTATTTGTACAAGGATAAGAAAAAATATACATAAATATAACCCTTTCAGAACTTAAACCTTACTAGAAAGAATGGGGAAAGAGGGCAAAAAAAAGATTAATGCAACTTTCTGCTGTTAAGTACGTCAGTGTTTTCTATCTTGTAACAAGGTAAGATGTGAGTGGGCAGCTTAGTTTTTATGGGATGCCTCATAGGGTGCTGATTTGCTTTTTTTTTTAGCCTGGAGCAACATAAATCAGTTATCATATCAGTTAAGACTGGTGATATTGCTACATGTTTGTGTGGCTGGGGACGGGGAGTGTAGAGCCAGAAGCTGGTGGCAAAGTTAATTGAGTGCAGCCATATACGTTGTGTCTGAACATCTAGCTTGAAGCAGAATTTGTCCCACATGAACATAGAACTTACTTATCCTAAATTAGACCAGGTTGGAGAAGGGGAAGGAGATTTCTGAATCCATTGCCTTAATGAAGGAAAAGACAAAAACTCTTAAGCACTGTGGGAAAGCAGACAATATTTGAAGAAAATGTTGGTTAAGACATTTGTGACCTCTTTCCTTTACATCAGCTCCATCATGATCATCTAACCTGTTTTTAAACAAGATTTCTGAAGTCCACTTTAGGAATGAAATCACTGTTGCTGTGCTTAATAGTACTGTACCTGAATCCATTTTCCCAGGTGTCTGATATAACTGTGTTACTGGTGGTCTGTACAAGAGCAATTATGTGAGTAAACTTCCCCATGTAGGGAAGATTTTTGGAAGAAAATCATTGCTTATGTAGCAATCCCTCCTGAGTATGAACATATGTTGTTTTTCACACACCTCCCTCACTGACTGTGAGGTTGTCAAATGTGAAGCTCTATTGTGTGTAGAAGTGCATTGTGAAATTTGGTACCATATAAGGTACCTTGAACTGTCTGTGGAAAAAAAGGAAAAAAACCCCACCAAAACAACAAACCCCAAACCAAAACAAAACCTGTTCTTGAGAGTAAAGAAATCCATCACTGAGTATGCTGAGAATTAATGAAACAACCAGGACCCAATGATGTGGTGTGTGCTCTAGAGAAATATTAATACTACAAATGCTACATACTATCTATGTGTCACAAGGACACGTTCCTAAGATTTATGGAAAAGTCTGGTTTTCATTCAATTAGTGCTAGTTTTAAAGACATGAGTCTTAATAGATAAGTGATAATAAACTTTTCATTGGGTATATATTTTAGCATTTGTCTTCAATCATGTGCTAGCTCTGTTGTGATGAGCATAGGTATAAATCTGCTCTGCAATAAACTCAGACTCTTCTCTAGAAGAAAAAGATACATGAAAAGTAGAAATGAGATTTAATTTCATGATTCTTCCTGCCCCATTTTTAGTTTCAAATGAAACTCTTTAAAGTAGAAAGTAAACAATTTGATCAGTTAGTTACTTATCAGACCTGAAAAGTCTCTGAGTGTGCACACTGAGAATAAAGACATCTTTATCTTAAGGTGTTAGTACTTCTTTTGTGAATTTTCCAGCTCTGAAGAAATAAAATAAGTGTTATCGAAAGAGGCCCCAAGATAAAAGTGTTCAAGGAAACAAAATCAATAATATTATTTTGGTTTTGGAAAGAAAGTTCTGGTAGCTCAGAATCTCTCCACTCTGAATGGCCTGGTTAAACAAGGTGGTTTTTTACATGATTCATGTTTTGAAAATGCAGTTTAAAAATTCTGACAAGTACGTGATGCTTTAAATTTTTTCAGAAATAGAACATGCTAAATCTTAGAATTAACTTTGAAGTAAAAATTCCTGTGCGCAAGTCCAAAGTAACTAGAAAGGTGAAATACAGACCTAAAACCCGAATAAGCATCTAAGATGCAAACTTTAAAAACTATGATTCAAAAGAAATATTATCCCTGAGAAAAAAAAAATCAAAAATTCAACCCCAAAAAACCCCACAAAATGAACCAATAGCCTTCAACCACAAAAACTTTACACCAACGCTATGAAAACAACTTCAAGTTTATCTTTTCAAAGGCTGAAATAGGCAACAATTAAAACTAAATTGTAAAAACAGATAGCAAGTATATGAAGATTCTTTTCTTCCACTAGAGGAATTGATCTCTCAATACTAGATAATATACCCGCTGTTGGGTGCAATAAGACCATTTCAAGATGCACAGAAGTGGGGTGTTTGCACCTTTCTTTCAGCTTCCAGGATATGTGCCCTCCAGTTTTGTAGCCCTTCCATTAGTGGGGCTGTGGGGAAGACAGATGTGGAGGTGCCCTGCAATCCACCCACCACACAGATAACCAGATAGGTTTGGTTCTGCCCATTACCTGAAGTTCCACGAACTGTTCTGCCAGTCAAGGACCATAGTTTGTCTCTGTGCTGCCGAGGTGGTGGGAGCAGGGTTGGAACAGTAAGGACACAACAGGCTTTATGAAGAAGGCTCTGTCCTTCAGACTTGTATTCAACCTGCACTCTGTTCACAGGGGCCTTTTTTGTGAGACCCGAACAAACAAAAAACCTTCCATTTAAATAGCTTAAATTAAACAAAAACAAGAATGATTTGCCGGTGTTGTTTTAATTTCTTTATTTCTCTAAACTGCTTCCTTTAAGATCTCCCAGAAAATACTTCAGCTGAACAGGGCAGTGATGGAGGATCCTTAAAGACAGTGTTCACAGTTCTGAAAGAGCAGCAAGCAGCAGCACTCAGAACGTTTTAGAAATGACTGATGAGATTTTATGGTGCTTAGGAGAGAAAATATCTGAGTATTCATATGTAAATCTCAGATATTCCCTAGAATGTTGATTTTAAGTACTGCCATATTTTTCTTTGCAAGGGCATATGGAGTAAGTAGCTGGAAGTAATGTTCCCTCTAGAGACTCTGAAATTTGTTTTAATGTGAAACAAAAATGTCAGAGTATTAAAGCTCTCAGGCTTTTTTTCTTCCTTTGCAAGGAGAATTCTCAAGGGAGCGTGGATAGAAAAATTAATTCTGGAGAGATTAACAAAATCCAATTAACCTGGTAAAACCATTAAGTAAATTAGCAAATTTAGTAATCAGAATGTTGTTGGGTTTTTTTGTTTGCTTAATTCTTGCATTAATAGCTTAAGATGGTAAATGTTTAACAAAGAAGAGCCCTCTTTGTCACATACAAACATAGATAAGTTCATGCACTTAGAAGACTTTTGTTTAAATTGAAGAGTCTCTGAAAGAAGCTCACCATTGTTGCTCATGAAGCAAATTTGTTCAACATTACTCTAGATATAAAACGTCAGTTTTTTTTTTATTTTGGTATATTATGTATATATACATTATGTATTTAAGTAAATATGAACGATGTATTCATGTTTCTGCATGTGTATGTAGTTTTTTTCATATTTATATGTTTTTGTATGAACACACACATATCAGATCTCATTCTTATATTTCTGGTAGATCAGATATATCAGAATTTTTCACTAATGGAAGCAGGAAAATTGAAGTGTTCTCCATTTACTTTCCAACAAAGGATAAGTTTCAAACTTTGGACAAAGCTACAAATTCTTGATATGATTTATCCAAGCCTTTCAAACTTCACAGTGAATTTAATGTGAAAACAACCCACTAAAAGTCCCCCAAACCTCTACTTCTTTTGAAATTGCCACAATAAATAAGAACTGTATAATCAATGTCCTGCATGTGCCTCAAATCTGGATATAAAGGGATCACTGTAGGGCAGAAGAGACTGTACTTGTTTTTCAAAGAGTCTCTCCACTACTGTGATGTGTCAAATGTCATTGTTCCTATTGCAGAAAAGTTTTTGGCAACTGGTAAAACCTAAACTAGTGACAAGCTGGTCTTTAATAGGACTGATGCTGGTTAGTAGTGCCTGTTCTCACACCCCCGAAAAGCTCTCTACACACACACACAGCAGCCCCAAACACCATCTGCCCCACTCTAATTTGCCCCAAACCACATCCACACTCTTCTGTGGGGAGAAGTAAGTGCCACTTTTGCAGCACTTGTAACTTTCTATCATATTGGTGGTCAGTGTCAGGGACACCTGGGTATGGGGGGTGGGGGAAGAAGGAATTTAAATCTATTTAATACTTGGACGTGAAGGGATCTCCACAAACAGTCTGTCATTGTTTTAGGCAGGTGAATTGATTCAGAGGTAATTGGTCATGAATAACAAGAATGGACAGCTGGGTGCTGTCTAAGGTTTAAGGATTTCCATCATACACAGTGTTCTGTGTCTCGCACCACAGCCACCTCTCAGACCATAAGGGAAACTGCGAAGATCCCTTGGACACACTGGCAGATCAGGCAGCTGTCCTTGGTCCACTCCCCCTGCCTCACCCTGCCCTCAAATCTGCAGTGTTAGGAAATAAGAGCAGTAACAAAAGTAATGATGATGAGAGCAATAATAATAGCCTAGAAAGTGGAATTACATATATTGAAATTAAGTTTGTTATTTTTTCTGAGGAAAAAAAAACAACACTCCACATTTAGCCCAGCTGGTATGTTTAACATGTTCCCAAAGTTTACCAGTAAAATACTCTGCACATACGCAAAAATTCCCCAGGAAACCGGTTCCTCCATTTTGGCAGCAGTTCTTGCTTAAGGCCTACAGCCAAAAATCAGAAGTTATTGCAGAAAATTTGCTGAGCAAATAAGGTACCCACTTTAGCTGCAGACAGACAGGCCCCCAATTTAAGCTTGATACTTTTACAATTTGTTTTGGTTGTCTATTGCAAAGATTCTACACAGTTATTCTGACTTGTTAGCACATTCAAAAGGTCAAAGACTAAATTAAGTAGTGTTCTGATAAGTTTTAATTAATCTTTCAGTAAGAAACACAGTTGCCTTCAGGCTTTTGTTGTTCCTGTGCTTAATCAGAGATTAAAGCTTGTAGAGGCACTCATTCAAGGATCTGACCTTTCATATGTTCTCTAAAACATAGAAGGAATAACTTTCTTTGATCCAGTTTTCTTGCTACCAAGTCTGGAAAAGGCATGCAAATCCTGGTGTCTGAACAGATAGCTACAGCTCTCAATTAGGTCTATTCTGGGCTAGTAGAAAAGTCACACCATCTCTATTTACTAGTGTGTCTTTTTGGAAATGTTTTGGAAGATGCTCCTGGATAGTGAAGAGGGACAAATGTCATGTGTATCTAGCGAGCAGCCACTGCGCATACATTTGCAGCTGAAGCTGGTAACACACATCTTACTTTAGGTATAAAAATATCAGTTCTTTATACCCTCCATGGGAGCTGGGGGACATGTTAGGAAACATGAAAAAAAATAGCTCTCTCTGAAGCTGAGCAATGTCTTTCAGCATAGATCCTTTCGTAGTCTGATGGCAAATAAAGGGCTCACATATGGTAACAGTACTGAGAGCAGGCTATGGGAGACATCTCTATTACTACCATTTTCTTTTGTCCTCTGGAAATTTAGAATAAAAAAATTAGAACTTTAGAAGTTGTCTTCTCCCTGTATGAGGGGAAGAAGAGAATTTATAGGTGGTGATAACCAGTGCTGCCGGTACATATAGCAAGGGAATAGGCACTGACCATGGGGTTTCTGAGATCGGCATTTTGGGCCCTGTGTGGAAACACAAGCTGCTGTTCTTTAGCAGCTTCTTGAGTCTGAAGCTGCCCTCACATCTCAAAACAGAAGGATGAGTTCAAAAGTGTTTTTCTGATCAGGTGCCACCTGGTCTTTCCCTGGATATACAACCTGAAGCTGTTGCATCAGCTGTGAAATGGGGAGGATTTGGCACAATTTTCTGAATTCACCTCTACATTTGCTTCCTGTTTTTTAAGAAAATCGTCAGCCATTTCCAGCTTTCTACACCAATTTTCAAAAATAAGGAAATCATGTGTCGTGGTTTGACCCTGGCCAAATGCCAGGGACCTACGACATCTGCTTTCTATGCTGTCTCCTGCTGCATTTACACAGAGGAGAGGACTCAAACTAACACAAACACACTGGACTCATGAGTTGAGATGAGGCAGTGGTGGGGAGGGGATGCACGAAAAACATGAGCAAACAGGTGAGAGACTTAAGTTGCAAAGTGATTTATTAACCTAACAGAGTTGGAGGATAAATGAGAGGTAAAAGTAAGCTTTTAAGACACCATTTCTTTACTCACCCCCCTTCCCTCTTAAGACACTGTTCCTCAGCTCACCCCCTGCCCTCCTTCAAACAACCAGCAGCTCCGGGTGGGGGG
>VZTX01005621.1:102992-113283 GCA_013400915.1 Pardalotus punctatus
GTAGCTACTAGAACAGGCAGTGTGAAGGTACGATATACAAGAATTTACCAAAGAAAATTGCTAGAGTTAATTTTCTGTAAGCAGTATCAAACTGCTATTCTAAAAACTGCACTTTAACTATTTTAGAAAAGTATTTTCTTACCTAAAAAGCTTCATGTGTTTTCTCTCTGGTGTGCCTGTATTTCACTTTTTTCTTTGCACATGAAATTCCTCTGCCATAACTTTACACTGCTAGGTACACAAAAAGGAATTAGTTTGACAGGGAAGTTTTGGTGAAATATAGTAATGAAAGTGAAGTAAATCCTCTGCTTATCATCCAAGAAATAAATGGTGTATTTCACTCCCTGAGCTTTAACATCATATGCCCTGCAGCAAGTAATTTACAGACGATCAACACCTTGCTACTCTTGCCTCTTATTTCCCTACTTGAACTCTCTTCATTAACCCAGCAATTTACAATAACATTGGGTGGTGGATTTATCACAGGACGTGCTTCAAATTGGTCTCTGGCAGCAACAGAGCCAAAAGTAAATTGAATTTCCCATGTGAAAGCTTCTTTTTCTTTTTCTCCTTTTTCATTTTCTCTTGTCTTAAAATGTAGCATTATTGCCATGACTTATGTCTGGTTAATGACATAGATATAGAGCTAGATGGTCAATGTACTATAATCTCTAGTATAAATCATGAATCAATTTGAAAGGCAATATTTCACATTTGATTCTATTTTTAAAATTTCTATTTTCCGTATGGCTTTCTTGTTTGGAATACATTTTTTATATTGCTGCAGTGTTTTTAAGATTGGTTTGTTTTGCTTGATAATATAAGGACCTGAATATTACTGTCCTGGTAGCTGTGAGAAAGAATTTTGAACCTAGTCTGTTGTGAACAAATCTAAACCAAAATGACATTATTATGTGCCAGAATTTGCTTTGCTTTTGGTAAACAAATGTCACTAAGCCGGTGTAAGTTTGTGCGGAAATAACCACAAGGAAAGCAATTATGTTCCTGGATAGTTGCATGCGTCAAAGTGCGTGTCTTTCGTGTATCATCTGCAGTAATGACAAATATCCACTTTTTTGAAGCCAAAACCTTCTTCAAACAGCTGTGTTAGGCCTGAGCTTCCATCTTAACTTTGAATTCTGATTCTTGACACTGCTTTTTTTTTTCTTTTTTTTTTCACTTTTCCAATGATTGCTCTGTACTCACAAAAGGACCAGTTGCTGAATTTTTACTCAGTGAAGAACAGGATTTTTATGTGACCATGTGGTACCGGGAGTTCAGATTAACACTAAATTGACATGCCAGGAAGAAGGCACATGGGATTTACACAGAGGGTTTTATAAAATAGGTTAAAATACTTTTTATTTGCTGGACTCTGGAAACTTGACCAGAGAGGGGACCAGACGTAACAGCCCTATTGATAGTTTGGTTTTGCCAATGGGCTTCAATCAGGAAAGAGCACCTATTTAAGACATGTAAGGAGCACAGAGTATCTTTGCTCTACTGGACTAATCTCCCGGAGCAAATCCTTGTTCTGCTGAGGGTTTACTCCCCAAAACTGATGCTATCTCTTCCCACAATACCTTCTGCATACACACATAAAGAGGACTTTGAAGCAATTACCATCCTTAACATCCTGGAACAATTTAAGAAGAATAAGACTTGCAAATTGAAATAGTGGTCGTTTCTATCAACTTTGATTTAGTTTAATGTTGCAAATAATAATTAGTAGTTGGTATTTGAACACATTATCATTGAAAACTCCCCAGTGATTACAGCTCATCTAGGTCATTTAGATGAACAGTTTCACCTATTCCAAGGCAAATGAGGGGGATTTGTGGCTGAAATTCAGGACTTTTTGCATGCCTTGAATAATCCCACTGGAAGTGATTCAGTGCCCTCTTATCACATTTCTTTTGTGTGAATTACTGTTTCACTATTTCACCTCTCAAGATGAAAATTCTGGCAGTACATGTGATAGATTAGTAATTTCAAAACCTAAAATTTTCTTTTTGATTCTTTACAACATCTGGCTATTTTTAATATTTAATTAAAAGTTAGGATAAATATGCAGTTGTTGCAGTGAGCCCTGAGGAGTTTAGGGTTACCACAGGAATACTAAGTGCAAAATGAGCTTGTGTAGTTACCAGTCATTATGAAGAAGTTCAAAGTCCTTGACACACTATTTGAATCAAAATTTTCTCTATTATCCTATCATGTCTTTAAAACTTGATTTTTGCTAAGGTTTATTAGTCAAAAATTTATATTGACCAATATTGACCAAGTATTTTCTTTGAAAACTTTGCTTAAAATCAGGATATTGAAGACTGTTTTGGAATACTAGCAATTGTTTTTAACTTCTTTTTTTTTTTTTTTTTCCAATAAACAAAAAGCAGGAAATCTCAAAGACAAGTTTGGGGAGGTTTTGCTTTCATGTTAAAATAAAAATAATTATTTCCTGCTTGCTCTTTTGATGCTTTTAATTTTTTCTGCAAGGCAAAATAGAATGGCTGTGCTTTGGGTAGGAGCAATAAAACTTTTGTTTTAAATGAAGTTTATTTTCAAGCTTTATTTTTAAGTGAAGTGGGTGTGAGTGAGTGCGTGTGTGTGTGTGTGTGTGTGTGTGTGTGTGTGTGTGTGTGTGTGTGTAAGGGTGGAGGGTGATGAAGCAGCGAGGCAGTTAACACAAAAGCGGTTGGGGTTTGTCACTGTTAGGTTTCAACATAATTTTGCCCGTTGCCCAAAGCTGTGAAATCATTATGGTTTCTCAGGAGCACTGATTAAATTTCAAGAACTTTAGAACATGGGGTAAACACTTTTTTGCCCCCAGCTTTATCAATATAAATCAGAAATTTCCTTAACTTGCTTACTTCTTACATGAATTTTGCAGCTTCTCTCCTGTTGGTGCATTTGTATGCCAAGGGTATGATCAAATCCAGTGTTCCAGTAGCACTATAGTGATTGAAACCCCTCAGCTGCATTCTAACCACAACAGCATAAGTGAGGTGAGTAAAGCTGGTAAATTGCACCTCTTCCAAAGACACAATTCAGAAAGTGCTGATGTTCCCTTACCTGCATGTGCTTCCATGTCTCTGTGGTTCAGTTCACCTTTTATGGAACACAGATGAGAGTGTTCCCTTGCAACAGGAAAATGTTAAGAGCCTATATTCATTCATAAACACTATGAGTTACATAAAGATGTTCATAAGCATATTGCTGAGAAAGTAGTGTTATAAATGGTTTCAGGATAATGGGCCTGCTACCTAATGGATAAACCCATTTTCTAAACAGGTTGCTAGGATTGCGTTTTTCATCTTTTTGATACAAGTATCATGCCAGGAAAAAGCATCTGTCTGGACCTTGTAAAGATCATGTATAATTCTCTTTTCCATAAGCTGATGGAAATTTTAGCTGGGTCACTGCTGTCAAATACCTGTTCATATTCTACATTTGGCTAGAAATAATTTACAGATCCACAGCACATTATGTGCAGTCCAGTGGAACCATTATCTAGGCATTTCTGCATGTGTTTTTGAAAGAGACGAAGTTTCCTAGGATGCTGGAGTTATTTGAGGTTCAAGAGAAGGAAAAGGAAAAATGCTAAAAGGCTGGAGTTGTCTAAATGCAGGTTCTTTGTGCCAGATAAATTCATGGTCAAGGTAAGCAACAACAACAACAAAACCCCAAAATGTTAAGGTTAAAATTGACAGGTAAAGGTAAAATTGTATGTGACATTATGTCAATACTTTGAATATATTCTTATTGTTCTTTTTGTTGTCAAGCTTTTTAAGAGGAATTGGAAAAATCTCTCTTCAGTGGGGATGGTTAAGGAGAGATTCTTTATGAGCATATGTAGGAACTTCACTGTTTTTTTCAGGTTTAGCTCACACTGCAAGCATCTATCAATACTGCTCAGTCAGTCATTGTGATTGATCCAACAGGACTTTATGATTAGAACAAAGAACACATCCAATGAAGACAACTGGTACATTCAGTCTGTACAAGGCCTCACTTTGTAAAAAGGAACATGGGTGCTAGTATGTTTTCTTCTTGGTATATATCATTCTAAATGAAGGAAAAACCTGGGCGTTTTGTTATTTTGTGCCACACTGCCATGGTTGGTGTGTCTTGATCTGTTACTGGCATCGTCCATTTGAACAAATATAAATTGAAACTCACTAGTTGGTGTTTAAAAAAAGCTGTTTCCTGGTGAAGTTCAAGGTGAGAATATAATGCCTTGATTTTCAAGAGCTGCCCATTTCAAGGAGATGTCATGTTTGGTACTGACACAAGTAAAGTGAGAGTTAATTTCTTGTTAAAGATGTCAAACGGACAATAGCTTTAGGGCTCAATTATGTCTCTGCAGAAGCAGAGTGGAGAAGAACAACCAGTTAAGATTTTTTTTCTACCCAGTCATGTTTTATCACAGAAATGTTGATGAATTCCTCTTTTTGATGTCCTTTGGACTCACACATGCTGTTTCTAAAACAAATAATTTGTTATTTGAAAGTATAGATTTAAGGACTTTTTTTGAAATGTTTTAACACAGATTTCTTTCTGTGATCTGTGTTACAATTTGATCCCACAAATGTTTGTACTGGTGATCTGAAAAGATACAGACACCACCCCGTACTCTGCAGCTCCACACTGTAAGTGACCCCTCCTGATACTTATGTGCACAGCCTTTGCCATCCTAAGCAATGTCTTCTGTCACAAATAAACAGGCAGAATGCAGGAGGGTATCAACAGGCCTAATATCAGCCACTGCCACCTTCACCTCTGTCTGTGAGGCTGACTGGGGGCAACACGTAAATATATCTCTCCAGGGCTGTAAGACGTGATACAGAGATCACACACAAAAATCTTATAGATAGTCTGAAAGAAGAGAATGTAGAAGAAATCTCTGTAACAGCCTGTGTGAAAATATTACAGTGGGAACTTTTCCCTCCAAGTGCTTTGTGCAATGCTACAGTACAACTAAAATTGAGGTTTTCAGCTTTTTCTTTTGGGGATTAATTATACACTGCTATAAGAGATGGAAGCAAGAACATCTGTCTGAATTCTCACTGTATAAACCTCAGTAGTATCTCCATCATTGTCTTGAAGTTTTATACCTATTTCCCTGGTATATTAAGTTTATATTTATTTTATGTCTTGTTTATACTTATGGCCTTCGCTTGCTCTCTGTCTTGCCTGTTCCTATACCTCCAGTCTATGCACTGCATCCCTGACCACATGTGTGCAGAAAATGTGTATTAGCAGGTCGAACAATGAAATACATCTCTTGGCATTATGTTTAGAGAATTAGCAGACAGGGACAAAGACCTTAAATACTAACAATAAATTCAAAAGTACCCAAATATCACTAATACACAGAACATTAACAGTGGTTAAGATTCCATTAAAAAATTCTGAAGTCAGTATCTTTATAGATATTTTGAGCTTGGAACAATGATCAAGGAATTCTGCTTAGCAATACAGATAACAATTATCTATATTTCCACAGCTATGAAAAGAAAAAAAAAAATTCTTTGTTACTGAACACGCAGCCACTACTTCTTTTCCTCCTCTTACGTATGCTGAGGACGTGTTAAAGTTACATACCTATCTAATCCATCTTCAGGATTTTTCAGTATTTAGACAAGGTGCCTGTAAGTTTCACTCTTTCAATGTTAAAATTTTCCAACATTGTCCATAAAGACTTTGTGTCTCCAGACACTCCCCCATAACTCTTGTTCCCTATCCAGAGCATGCAAAGACACCACCTCTGCTGAATGAGAAAACCTTCCCTTCAATTGGCTGCAAAGGGTGCCTCACATTAACAGAGAAACTGGGAGCTCAATCCCTCCCTCCTATCCCTCACCTTACAACAATTATTAAGTCTTGAGACCATCAGGACATGACAAGGGGCTGAGCCCTCTATAGTTCAGCATCCAGGTTGCACTGCTTTGACTCACAGGCAGAAGGTTGTTGTTGTGTTTGTTTCATTGAGGAGAGATTGCATGACAAGTACTCTGTTTCCACTTCTCCAGGCTGAGCCTGGTGTAAGTTTCCATTTGGCCTTTGTAACCCAGAAGTTTTTCTGTTTCTGCAGATCTTCCAGCTCTTCATGACTACTCTACTCTTTCGTGTAAATAGGTTCTAGATGACAGTATCCTGATGTGTCACTTTCCAAGTCAGATTGGTCCAGATATATTGTTTGCCAGTGAACATTCAGTTTAGATCCCTTGCTCCTCTTCTTCCACTACTTGAGTCAGAGTAGCATCTGCATCCCTATGAAACAGCAGAGTCAAAGCCAGCCACCTGCATCACTGCAAATACATTTACCATCTGTTTCTTATTAAAGGCTGTCAAATTTACATCATCCAGAACTGGGACTTAGCTGCCAAAGAAGCTGTGCAGAAATGGCACTGGAAAAATAATGAATCCCAAGAAGCTAATCAGAGAGATGTGTTTAGTTTTACTTCTCATATAATTTTTACAGTTTTTTGTTGATGTATACAATTGCTACAATTATGAAGAGAAAAACGGCATGAAGTGGCTTTCCCATCCTGAGACTTCTGCCTGTAGTCCAAACCAGCTAATATGAGCAAAAGTAGAACCGCAAAGAGGCAAAGGATTTACTAGGAAGACATTGTATGGTAAGATAAGGTGTGATGGATGCTGCTATGCTTAACCATTCCATTATTTCCTGCAAGTGAGGAAAGTAGATTTGTATAATATTGCCATGGAGCCGTGGCCTAAATGACACTGTCTTGTTATCAAACAGATTGGTAAATCATCATCCTGTGTCCACACAGTATAAACATGCAGACGTGTAAAGAAGAGAGGACCTTGATAGCCACCAGAGGACTGAGGTAGGGTCAGTTTGACCTTGATGAGCAGTTCACCTAATTTTTCTCTCAGATTGAGAAGGTCATAGTTCAAAGACTTGCTGGAAGATGGGAATTGGTCCATGACCTCTGATGAAGATCAAAAAAGAGGGACTGTTTGATGAGGACAGCCAAGTAGTCACCTGCTAAAACTGAACTGGGGAAATGCCTTGGAGCCCAGGAATAAAACTGTGCAGAAACTTGCAAAAGGAGAAATGGTGTAAGAGGCTCAATGACTCAAATGCCTAAGCCGCAATTACTGCTCTCTGCCTTGCTTTTGCATTAATCAGGATCGCGTTCAGTTTAATCTGCTTGTCTTCATCCTACATCAGAAGCAGGTCCTCCCTCTGACAAGAAACTGACAGTGGGGGGTTAGTGTAATTTGGACAGTAATATTAGGAAGCCTCTAGTCATTCATTTGTGGTGTTCTTTACTAATTGCCTCTTAGAGTGAGTTCTGAGTAATTTTTAAACATGGCAATTAATGGAGATTAGTCTTCTAAGGAAGCAGCTTATGTCAGAACATTATACTGGGTCACCATCCTTATTACTAAACTATCATGGGGGGTAGTGCATTGTACATTCATTATTTGATTAAAAGTTGCTGTTTACCATTAATAAAAACCAGCTGTTACAAGTGAGCTGATAACTTTTATGAAGAGGGAGTAAAACAAAAGTAAAGAAAATGGCCTCTGAAAACTGAAGCATTACAGTCATAAATTGTTAATACCAATACTTTGTGATCTCAGTCTAAACTTTTTAAACAGCTTAAGCCTCTATTTGGGCTTTTGTCGTATCACTAAAAGCAAGATTGTGCTTGGAAGGGAAGAAGGGTAGGGTGGATTATTTCCTGTAAGGGACATAAAACTGCTGTGCCCCATTTCAAAATGGAGCTCTGAGGCTTCTGGGAGATCCTGGAGGTCCTCTTCCGTCAACTTCCTTGTATGTATATTACAATGACACAAAGATTTTTTAATGCAACTGACAGGTTTAACAAAGCTTGTTTCCTTTCACATTTGCTCATATATACACATGCTCAGATTCATGCCAGTGAATCTGTTTTTTCACAACTGAATTTAAATACCAAAAAACAGATGAGTTGTTTGTTTGTTTGTTTACTTTTTTCACAGAGATGTAGTCAGGAACCTGCTGAGGAGAATCTGTATCTTCTCATGTCTTAATCTGATTTTTTTGTTGTTCAGCATGTTGGTCTCCTGAGCCTTTTGAAGAAAAAGGTCAAATTAAATGACAAACAAGTCCAAGATGAGTTTCAGCATTTGGTGTTCTGAAGAAAAAATAATAGTGCCTTATTTACCTAAATCATTCTTTCAGCTCAGCTGAGGCTATGAAAGTAGAAAAATGTTACATCAATATTGCACTAGGAGTTGAGCTTTTGCTCCTGAGAGCCAATCTAGTCAGGTAAAGCAAAGACTTTTGCAGATCATTGGAACTGTGAAGTCGAGAAGATTTATTTCCATTTTCTTGAAAAAATATTGTTCTTGAAACAAAATAAATTATAAAAAAAGAGATCAATGTCATCATAATAATGAAAGTAATTTGTGGTGTTCATAACTTTTACATGAAGAAAGATTACTTGGTTAAATAGTCTCTGACATGATGGCCACTTTCTTGAATTTTAATGTGAACAGGTGTTGGATGAATAAATGCTTTGTACAGAAGGTGCCTAAAACTAAGAGCTTCCAACTAAGCAGTTCCACAGACAGTCTTTAAAAAATCCAGTGTATCAATTTTCACAAAGGATTGTTAACTCCATGTTGTATATATGCCAGATTTGGTTTTTCAGTTGTTTTTCCTCCCAAAATCTGGAGGGCTTAGATTGCTAAAAAGAGATGGGAAGATGCTGTTTCTTCCCTGTTTGAGAATGGGAACGAAACATGGATTTAAAGAGAACTGAAGAACTTGTCCAGGACAGATTTGTTATTTGAGGGATTATGATAGCGAGTATTCTGGGAATGGAGTTAATAATAGTTCTGGGACATGTGGTTTACAAATAAGCCAAAGCCATAAACACTAAAAGTTTGCAATATTTGTCCATTTTGCATGCATTTTGATTGTGTTTGGCAACCAGGCTGTGTTTCCTGGAAGATATCAAGTTGGTGTGCTGTGCAGGGCTTCAACTATAATCAAGCTAAAACACTGGCCAGTTATGTGCCCTGAAATACAGCTATTCCCTGCCTTATTTTTCTCTGTCAGTGAAAGAATGAAGTAACAATTCTCATTTGTAAATGCTTTGAGACCTATTAATAAAAATCACTAACTGAAATTTAGGTATGGGTTACTGTTTAGTAGCATGATCTTTTTTTTTTTTTTTTTAAGCATTTGGAACAGTTATTAGTGAAATACTTTTTATTGAAACAGACTGGAGAGTTATCATGCTAAATAGATTGGACATGGGCAGAACAGAGTCTGTGTTAAATAGCCAGGACGAGAGGTGTGCTGCACAGCTCTGCTCTTCATCAGCCATGCTGTTGGCACTCTTCTGTCTCCTGTGCAAGTATGTGACCAGGGAGAAAATAACACCAGGGAGCAGATCTAGCCATAAACACCTGAGCAAAAATGTATGTATATCTGTTTATTTTGGCTGGATGGGTTCTCTGACTTGCTTCATTGCACAGCCTCCCCAGCAGCTCTGCCAGCATGAGGAGGGAGGTGAGTAGACTAGAGGGGAGGGCAAGACTCATGTCAAGATGTGGTTGCCTGCTCACTTTCTTGTTAAATTGCAGACTGTGGATCACCCTGTGAGCTTGCTGTGAGGAATTTTCAGGAAATGACAGGTTTTCTGGCTCTCCAAGATTTCCATTCAGTGAAGGGAAACCTTAAGGATCAAAGCAAAGCTCACCCTGAGAATTCTGTGATACACAAATGACTGGGGCTGAGAGATGGACATGGAGCAAACAGGCTCTCTTGTTGAGGAGCTGCGCTGTACAGCATCATCATGAGCCCAGCTGCTCCTTTTACACTGTGCATCAGCCGGGATAAAAGGTCTCTCTATTCCCTCAGGTCAGGAGGTCCCCAAGAGCTGTAAAAAAGCCTTTGTATTTCTAAGTCACTTGTCCTTATTAATCTGACAGCTTTTGGGCTGTTGTGTTACACACGAGTGCTAACTGCAGGTGCCTAGGTCTTTTGGTACCATTTGTCTCAGTTTGAAGACAGGTGTCTGCTAAGGAAGGTGTAAACCTCCCTTAAAACCCACAAATGTGAATCCCCTTCCCTCCGAATTATTATAATTTTAAAATCAAGGGCTTTCAGGCAAAGATATGGGGAAAGGAATAACAGGTCTTTATTAGTATCTATGGCAAGGCAAACAATCAATAACAACAGTAGCAACGACAAAGAAACAATCAAAAACCAGAAGATGCAGTGACAGAAGTCTCTGGGCTGCCAAGCGCTTTTCCCGTT
>VZTX01005621.1:116806-140250 GCA_013400915.1 Pardalotus punctatus
GCATGAGCTATCTGGCTCTCGGGTGTGTGTGTTTGTGCTTTCCAACAGCACAGGTGAAAAAAAGTCTCCTTGCATGGTACCAGACAGTCCTGGCCAAAGTGGTCTGATATCAGAGACCCGCTTGGAATACGCAGGGACCTATTCCACCCCACCATTGCCCAAATGCGACCCCATGTGTGATAGGGAAAGGTGAGAGGATGAGTTCAAAAAAATAAAAGTTGTAATCAGCACTGGGCTGTCAGCTATATCTCCTCAAAAGTCTTCAGTTTAAGACATCCCCTCTTAATGTCCTTTAACTTCCCTTCCCAAAGATATCTATCTTCTCCAAATTTTTGTGGTGAGAATCCAGTTAAATGAATAATGATTTCCTTGCCATGCATTATATTTTACCACAGCTCTGGCACCTCTCCTGGACTAGTTCAGGATGCTTTTATCTTTCAGACCTGTTTGTTAGAAGAAATTGGCTATGGATTTCAGCTCCAACTGAAGCACTGAGCTGCGGTGTAGGTGGATCCCGTTATCTGAATAGAGCAATTGGACCTTAACTTTGTACCCAACTCAGGTACTATGGCTCTTCCCTGACCCCTGGCTCTGGTCCAACTTCCAACTCTCCCTCCACTGTTCCTGTACTGTTTACAGAGTGACCTTTGTGTGCCTGTGATTATCTTTCACACTGCTTGTGTATCATGGGATCAAAATCTCTGAGGTAGCCTGTACGCTTTTCTAGAGTGAAAAAAACTCTGTACTTAAGGCTGCACTAAACACAGAAGGTCATGTTGGAGGTTGAGGGGTGTGAAATTTTTCCCCATTCCTGTCGATAGGTTACTAATGGCTTGATACTTAAAGACTATTAATGTTTTTTGTGTAAGAGACAAAGAGTTGGCTTGGGTGTGTGGAGGCGAGGAGAGATTGGTGATCCTGATAAGACACTCATGACCACCTGCAACGGGAGAGGCAGCAGGGGGGAACTGCAAGCTCCTCGGCTATAGCAGCAGAAAGGTTTTTCGGATCTGTGCTGTTTTCTTCTCGTTGGTGAGTGAGCTTTCATCTGGGAAGGGGGTGTTCCTGGAAGGCACATCCTCCTGGCTGTGCCGGCAGTTTCTGTGCAAGGGGTCTGGCAGTTGTCGCCCTGTGCTCTCCCTGTAGGAGCACTGCCACGGCTGGGGAGTCCCTGCCAACTTCTGCCAGCAAGCCTGGGTGGGCTCGTCTCTGCCGTCCCCGTTTCCCTGCTCTGAACTCCCTGTGCTCTGCCTGGTGCACCCCTGCCTGCCCTGCCCACCCTGCAGCGGCACCGCCTGCCTGCTGGTCCATCGCCACAAACCGTGTGCCTCAGACCTGACCGCGCCACAGCGCCCCCTGCAGCTGCGCGGGAGTCATCGCACCCGCCCTGCCCGGCCGGGAGCCCGACAGCGCCCCTGCCGGCTGGGACCGGAACTGCACCGAACGGGAAAAGCGCTTGGCAGCTCAGAGACTTCTGTCACTGCATCTTCTGGTTTTTGTTTGTTTGTTTGTTTGTTATTGCTACTGTTGTTATTGATTGTTTGCCTTGCTATAAATACTAGTAAAAAACTGTTATTCCTTTTCCCCATATCTTTGCCTGAAAGCTCTTGATTCTTGATTGTAATAATTCGGAGGGAAGAGAGGTTCGCATCTGCTGTTCCTAAGGGAGGTTCCCACCTTCCTTAGCAGACACCTGTCTTCAAACCAAGACA
Source organism: Pardalotus punctatus (assembly GCA_013400915.1). Taxonomy (NCBI): domain Eukaryota; kingdom Metazoa; phylum Chordata; class Aves; order Passeriformes; family Pardalotidae; genus Pardalotus; species Pardalotus punctatus. Next base: position 118,519 of record VZTX01005621.1, read on the forward strand.
GCTGGACACGAAGTTGGTATTTTTTGGTGGATCTATTTCGTTACTGGCCACTTCAGACACCCCAGAACTGGTCAATACATCAGTCTCCTCTTCACTGAATGCAGCTAGAAGCCCAAAGAGGCATAACTGCACAGATATTAAGTGGTTGTATAATAGGAAGAAGCAAACCTTTGGGGGCCATGCTGAAGACAGCCTACTACGTGGTGCTGCATTGGTCTGCAGGGCCATCTCCCTGATCCCTCTTAACAAAAACACATCTTGCCTTTTGCCTATTATTCAAAATCAAAATCTGGCTGCAGTAACTATGTTATGTTTATTTGCTCCTTAATTAGAGAGCTCCAGAGAGGAGATCCTTGGTTAAGGAAAGACATTGATCAGGAAGGATTACTGAGTGAAGAACTGCATTTAAGCTCTCTCGGTTTCAGCTAAACTGCTAAGAAGTCTGTTAAGTTACTGACAGAGTCATTCTTCACAGCTGTCAGCCCTTATCCATACACTAGGAGGATCATTAATATGGCTAAAGTGGAGCATCTGTCACTCTTGTGCTAGCAGGGAGCATACTTCCCATATATTCTATTTAAAGGGAACTGGGTCCCAATTGTTTAGTGTTTGCTTCAGAGGATGGTAAAATTTTACTACATTTGGCTTTTGTTACTGTTGCAAGCTTTTAAAAAAGTTCTGCACCATGCATTTGTTACGAGAAAGTGACATGCATTTTCTTACTACTCAGTGTCAGGATGAAGCAAAGGAATGGCAAAATAATGAAAGCTAGGAAGATAAGCAAGTATCTACCACATTTTAATTGTAAAGCTATTAAAATCAGGTTGGCATAACTTAAAATCTCTTGCTGTTATACTCAAAAGCAGTGTGAAAATCTGGATAGAGAAAAAAATAAAATCAAGAGACATGAAGTGTGTCTTTGCGAAGGTATTTTTTAAATATTTGAGTTAAGTTTAACCTGTTTAGCTGAATAATGTAGTCCTCTGAAACTGCATATTGGTGGAAAATTATAGGAAGAACACCTAAGCATCCTCTCTAGACATAATGATTTTATAAAACCCAGCTGATTTTATCAGGTTTTAGCTGATGACTTTTCCAGTCCTAAGTAATTTTTCTCTAGTCCTTTTTATAATGTCATGGTCCATTTCTGAGTCTCACAGATACTGCAGTGGTTTGGGATTTTTTCTTTGTTTTGTTTTGGTTTTGCCTCCTTTTAATGTCTCTTGTGACCTTCAAGGTAAAGAAAAGATTTATATTTTTGTTTTGAAATTGCCAGAACCATTTTTGTCTTGGAGTCTGCTCCAGCCTCTGACTGTTACTTGACATTTAGATTCAAATTTTCATGCTTTCACTCTCTTTTCTTTTTTGCTGATTGACTCTAGATTATATTTATTTTCTGAAAATGTATTCGTTTTTTGGGCTGTAGCTCACAAAACTCTTAAGTAGGTTACCCCTGCATTACTCTGGTGGGCTTTTTATCAAAACATGCTGTTAGTATTCAAATAAATTAAGATTACATGGCTCAAAGTCCTGAATCTAGTGCTGTGGAAACTGAGCCAATTAATACAAAGACTAAAGGTGAAATTGTAAAGCTTAATTCTGGAAACATATTTTCAGAACTTCTCTTGGCTTTGCCCTGGAACAGGTGCATTCTGTAAAAAATAAGTTTCCTTTTGTCATTTTAAAGAGATGATTTTAGGGTGTTCTATCTTGTTAGGGACCTATTCCGAAGCACTCTTGAGTGACCACAAAACCATACATGGGCAATGGGGAGCTCAGATGGAAGTCACTTCCTGGCACATTTTTTTTCCTGGCTCTCTATGGTTTTTCTTCATTCTGATTCACCTTATGAGAGGACTAGTAAGAAGGATCTCAGTGATGTGAGAAGCAAACAAAAACTTATTCCGGGGGAATGCCTTTAATTTTTTTAATATGCCAACTCTGACTCCCTCTGTTTTTCACCTTGTGCAAAAACTTACACTCTGGATGAGAGCCTGGAAAATGTTTCCCTTAGTTCAGTTCAACATCTAATTTCAGCCAAAATGGTATAAAACACACAGGTGTTTTGTGGTGGAGTTCAACTAGAACTTCAGTAAGCGCCAGGCACAGAGAGGGGATGGAAGACTTGAAATGTGTTAACTGACATTTTCAAAGATATATACTTTTTACTAAAGTCCAATATTAAGCTGTGTCCCCATCTGCTGATTTTTATTTAAGCACAGCCTTATTGTAATTACACTGTTATCCTTCATATTCACAGTTGATGATGCTTTTTAAATTGTTTAAGAAAATTAATAAACCAAAGAACATGGGTTTAGCAGCTTTTTCCAGATGTCTGGAAAACTCTGCTCTCAGGTTCTGGGACATACCTGCTGACTGGTTTCTGAGTTAGTGCTCCAGGGTAATTTTTTTTTCATGATTTTAGGAATTTCTCAGGCTTTCCAAACATTTATTTACATATTTAAATTCCCATAATAAATTTGATTTTTCCTTGAGAGACACAAAAGTGGATTTAAAAGGTGATAGATAAAAAGGGGGAAAAAATAGCACTTCAAATTTTTGTTTAGATTTAAGAAGAGCAGATTTTCTAAATATTTTGAAACTCTGAACCCTTCCATTTTTCTTTTTTTGCCCCACTGGCAATTCAAATCTTTGTTTTGAAACAACATGAATTACCAGAGAAGTAGTGAAATGTCTTATAAAGAGGGACTAAAAGGTTAAGTGATTCAGGGAAGAGTTTTATAGCATGTTCAAAACAACCCATCTTGCAGTACATTACCTTAATAATTCTGGTGGCAACAAAGCAGTCATCCTAAAAAGGAAGTGATCTGGTTATACCATCCAATTGAAATGCTTTGGTATTGTTGGAGGAAGTGCCACATTTCCTAATGAAGCGTTAGGAAGGGAACTAGAAACATTTTTGACAGATGTGGGAGAGAAAACTGCTAGATTCTGAAAGTACTGGTCTTTAAGAAATGAATACTGGGTCTTAGAAGGGGAAAGTGCTACAAGAGAAAATGTGCTTGTCACTCATGATGACAGACAGCTGTGAAAGTGTTCCAAGCTGCTCTATGAAACAGAAATATCAATCCACTTCTAGACAAGCCAGATCAGGTACCAGAAACAGTCTCAAAACTTGTAGTTGTTCTATCTTTGCTGATACAGTGTCTCAAGTTAGCTAATATGGGCTAAGTTAATGTGGGTTAATCAGGCAGCTTTTGTTGGTGTCTCACAGAGGGTGTTTATCAGTATATATGTGTTAACACCTCCACAGGCAACTCCTAACATGGCAGCTAGGATCTACAGCTCCCACCAATTTGGGCTTCCCTTGTGATGTGGGATGTGGTGGCATTGTGCATATCCCATCTTTCTTAGTCTGAGCTGGGCTCTGCTGTGTAAAAAATTAAAATCTCAGCTATTCATTAAACAATCTAAGTTCATTAAATTACAGTCAGTCTGTATAGAAATCTAAAATGTTGAGGAAATGCTTTTGGAGAGCACAACTGTGTAACTAAACTCTTTTTCCAGGCATCTACATCTCAGTGAACCATGATTTATTGGTGTTAAATACTTCAGAGTACTACATTCTCCATTTATCAAATGAAGGGACCGATGCATAATCTTAAAAGCAACAATTGACATTTCATATATTAAGCTTCTAACAATGACAGCTAATTAATTTTAGCTCATTTAAGCTACAAAGTAAAATTGACTTCAGTTTTTGCATCCTGCTTTCCTACAAAACAAATTTCTTTTTCCCCCAAACATGTAGTGAGTGTGGGCTCTTCAGCTGGATGAGTCTTCAGGTTGGGTCCGCAACATCTTTATCCGTTTTTCCAGCCTCTCCATCCATTCATTTCTGAGCCTGGGGACAGAAACATGGATCAGCTTGTCCCCATATTGGTGCTTTTCCCCAGCTGTCATGCAAATTTTCCTGCCCCTTTTGAGTTCTTTTTTGGGTGGCACTTCAGGGCTAGCTCCTAAATCCCAGTGAAGGTTCACCTGAGCTTTGTGGCTCATCTCCATCTGCAGTGTGCCCTCTCTCCAGTGCCTGTGTGCCAGAGTGACTTGTCACCTGTGCTGGAGATTGCCTGCTGCCACCTGCTGGGTCACATCACCCAGCACTTCCCCAGTCCCTCCTCCTCTGCCCCGTCCGGCTTGGAGATGCCGCACGTGTTGAAACTTCTGTTAGACTCATAGCAGGTGGTAGCTGGCCCTTTGTTTTCTTTTTGACAGTACCTACCACAGAAAGAAGTTTTCAAGTAGAAAAGGGAGGAATTTCCCAACTGAGGAGTTGTAACATTGAGATTAGGTTAGTTACAAATGGGTAAAACATGCTAGAGACTAATTCCAGTGTTCATTTTTCCAGGGTTAGTAATGTAAGGCCATCCTTGCCCCTAATTTTCAAGTATCAGTGCAAAGGAAGGTATGAGGAAGACTTTGGAGAATTGCTTTCTCACTGAATGGATGCAAGACAAAATAACTGTCATAAATAACAAAAGTATATATCTTTGCATACGCCTTCAATTTATGGAGAATTCATGTAAAGTAAAACTGTGCTGATCTTGCTGCAGTCTGGTCTTTCTCATAGTGACTGATTAAGGTGAATGTGACTGAATAAGGTAGATATGGCTACGAATGGTGGTTGCCTTGGTCAGTATGCTTGGACCATCTGCTTTGTAATGGATTTGCTTTGCTTACACAGATTAAACAATCTTAAATATTCCAAAGTATTTCCTTGTGAAAACAAGGCCACAGAGAAAGAATGTGGGCCAGGTACACATCTGTGCTAACCTTGCTCTGAACAGAAGCCTTTATGTTCAAGACAAGTCTGCACTGTTAAATGTTGTCCTGGTAACTTCAGAAAGTTCTGCGCTTTGGACTCATTTATGGAACAAGAGTGAGTTATTCTCTTATCTTATGAAGTCATAGCTTAGACACGTTAGCAATAGCATCCTAATTTGGGAAGCTTTATTATTTTCTATAAATCTAAATTACTATAATTTTTCATTGCATTACTTAAGTATAGGTATTACTTAAAAAAGAAAAATTACAATGCAAACTCAAGTAACCTTTCTGGATGCAGATTACCCACTTTGTCAGAGCACTTCTCCGCTGACGTTCTTTCTCATTTTGCAGATATTGAGTTTGTTGTTCAATGGTCTTTTCCCAGAAGTTCCTCAGGTCACTGGTTTCACAGCCCCTCACTTCATGACGCATATATTGGCTATTCATTTTCTCTAAAGGAAAAATTTGAAATAATCATATGACAAGTTACTGGTTCCTCATCTGTTTTCATGGCTAAAGCACATTCTTGATGTTTTGGATTTTCACAACATAAGGGTCACACAGTCCTTTTTTCAGTAGGATCAGTATAACCATGGGCATGACTCACTATTTGAGCCTTTCTTTCTTAGCTCTGACACTTGAGGATGTGCTGTCTACAGTGATCTGAATTTTTACTTAAGTACCTACAATATCTGTTCATCTCACTGTGACATTTACATTCACAATCAGGACCGTTCTGCTGTATTCTGTAATTTAGCAGTTAGGATACCTTTTACTGTACTCAAAAATAATTTTAAAAAAATGCAAAAATTGCCATATCTAATGGGATTTTTGGCCTCATTATTTCCGTGTCTAAAATGATAAAAGGGCTATTGTTCTGATGATTTGCTTCTAATCATTCTCACACTTACTTTAGCTTTATTTGGAAATGGGCAAAATTTGTATATATAAAAGCATGCAAATAATTTCATAAGAGGTTGGCTTACAAAAAACACCTTCTTTACAAAATATTTCATCCCTTTTTCAATTTTCAAAACAGAAAATTCATTGAATATACTTGTATATATGACAACTCTATACTTTCACCTTTAGTTAATGTAATCTTAAAATAAATTCTGGTGTGAATCTTATCCTAGGGAAGGAATATTTGCTTCAGGATGACTCTTCATGGGTTAACAACAAATTCCCTTTATGCCACATTGCAGCCAGAAAATTGTATCATTACTTTCAAAACTTCATTAAATATGAAATTAGTATATCCATGCTGCCTTTCAAATTGTTATGTGCTTTTGAATGAACATGCCATCATAATATTTTCCAGAACATTTAATTTTCTAACAAGTATTTAGGGCTCTCTCATGCATTGTTTGAATTCATGGCAATTATTTGTAATTTATTTTAAACAGAACCACAGAGAGACAGTAAACAAGCCCCTCAAGGCTAACTTGGAAATGCTTGAAAAAACTGTTGCCATTCCCCTGCCAGGCATCATAAGAAAACACAAAATTGGGAACTGATAATCTTTACATAATTGTGTGTTTTGTGAAAAGTTGACAGACACATTATAAAGACTTTATGAGCAGAGGATGAAACCAGTCCTTTTGAAGAGGTCCCTTTTTTGCTAGGATTTCCCTGTGACTCCCCTGTGTTCCCTGTAACTCCCCTGTGTTCCCTGTAAAATCTTCATATATCAAGTCATGGCTTCCAAACGATAGAAACACGGTACTTGAGCCCAACTCTTGCAGGAAAGAATTACTGAGCATATTTTCAGGTCCTAAACAAATTATGGCTTCATGTATAAATGTTGACATTAGTCTGTAATGTGAATTGCAAGTACTGCTGAATATCTCCAATTGTGTTAGGGGATAGCCAATTCCAGGTCAAAAAGTTTGCTTAATACAAGTATATATGTTTTCATAAAATATATTTATCCTATAAATATCCACATATATATCAATGCCAACCCAAATATTTCTTCCCAGGTAGCAGTTACTACCCTTTTAAACTTTTTGTATATGAGGAGTAGTCTACAAATGCATGAAAAATATATGGTAAAAGCCATCTAAGAATAACTCTTTCTGGAGTGCAGGAAGAAAAAGTCCCATATATACATGGGGCTCCAACATAAACTGGCAGGAAAAAATGTCTTCTGGTTTCTTTGTCAGAAGAGATACCAAAGCATAATAACTTAATCCTTTTGAATTACTATGAATTCCTGTCTGATATACTGTGGATACATCATTTGTGTATATATATATATATGTGTGTGTGTGTGTGTGTGTGTGTATATATGAGGGTAAATATCATTCCTGAATAATGCAAAATTATGGAACTCATTGCTATGAGGTGTAATGGAGCACAAGTGTATACTTTCAGAATACACATATCCTTTACTGTTTTTTAATGCTCTGCCTCCTAATTTGATTGTATATGTTCTTGGCACTGGCTTTAATGCATTTTATAGATGTGTGTTTTTAACATCTACCCCCGCAGCTAAAAATCCCAAAGAAAAAAATTAAAGCCAGTAAAAGAGATATTTGGAAGTAGTTTCCATTGCTACTTCACCTTACAACTGTTGCTGGCAGTATGTAGAAGAAGGTTAGAACGCTGTTGAGACTACACAGTGTGCATAACATCCATTACGGTGGGGGGGGGNTTAGTGCTTTTCTCTGTCATCTGTGGTATTTTCTTTGTGTGTGCTTGATCAGGCACACTAAGAGCATTGTCCAAGTCATTCTTTTTTCCTAATGTTTATATTGTGTTAACATATGGATATTTTGGTGCTGAATATTCCCTTCCTCACTTCTTAATGTTCTTCTTTGTTTTCATTCCCCCAATGCTGGAAAACACACAAATATGTACAAGTAGGTATCAAAGTCATTGAACACAGAAGTTCTGCGTCATTACTGATCCTTATATGTCCTTGATAAACACAGTATGTAAATATGCCAACATTTGCTTCTCTAAACCATAGAATCACCATAGAATCCCCTTATCTTAAATTAGCTTTTATTTTGAATTATCTATTTGAGCCTATTCACATGGTGATTGTAGCAACTGCACAATACCTCCACCAAAATAACTTACCTGGTTTCTTTTGCCTTTATGCCTCATGTGCATAGATGCTCAAATTCACCTCTGTCCTGCCATCCATTTCAAGGATTTCAAATCAGGGGAATCAGACCTAGTCTATCAGTATTTCCCTAGCTCTCATATTTTTCCCTCCTACTTCAGCTTTTTTTAGAGGAGAGTAACAGGACTTAAGTCTGTATTGCAAATTTACAGCAGCAGTTATCACCTGAAAACAGTTTATTTTCATGCCTTGAAGCCTTATTCAAAGTAGTTAGGATAAGGGACCTCATTTGATAGGGAAAGAGAAGAATGGAAAAGACTTCATGCAAGCAGGATCCAAAGAAGCTTGAACAAATAATCTCACTATGATGCAGCAGGTGGGCAGAAATACACTGTTAAAGCACATAGGCAGTTGTGATGCACGGTTATAGATCTTGCAGTTAGTTCTGACTTACACTGCCCTTCCACAGCTAGGACTAAATGCAGCTTTATTTAAGGCTCTAGTGACAATCCTTCAAGAGAACAATAATGAGAGGCTCTTTCTGGTAATCTTCTCTGACAGAGCCCTGGTTGCAAGCCAACGAACAAATGTAGGTGGTCTCAAATGAAAGGAATAACAAGATAAACTCTAGGAAGGTTTTATCCAACACATGATGAAGATATTGCTTATTTTTAGATTTAATAATTTTAGAGCAGATTGATATTAGCTAGCTTCAGTTTGCTAAAGGAGTCCTTACAAAGTTAGGGAAGCTGTGACACTAGCACTATTAGCTGGAACTCAAAAATTATGTTGGTAGAACAAAAGAGGCATGTAAGTTCAATTTGATGTAACATTTCGACTTCTTTGTTATAAAAAACCAACAATAGTTTGAGGCTGAAACTCACTGTTTCTATAAGAAACCATTACCACCACCAGAAACACACTTTTTCATGGAGAGAATTGGGAGTCAAAAGTTTCTTAGCTAGAAGAGAGTATGTAAAGAAAAGTGTAGATTTTTTTCCTGTAGAACACATTTTTATATGAAATGTATTTTTAAAATTTACAAAGCATCTAATGAGTCAAGAGAGCTATTTTCCCCCTTTTGTTTCTTGCAAAGCACAGTCAGTCAGAGTTTTCAAGGTGTTATGTTTTACCCTAGAAATAATACAACATTTTATTAATTTGACTTTACTTAGACAATGTTTTGTGACTATGGTTATTATATATGCATTGAATAATAAAGATTGAATGATGTATAGGAGAGAAGACTATCTATGTTAAGGCAATATTTAATATAAAAATAATCAGAAATCTGTTTTTATTTTACAAAATAAGACGAGTGGTCATAGCCATGGTTTCCCTCTTTTTTCTTGGGTCTAGGATATGCCATTTATCTTCTGCTTCTGCACTGGTAGCAATTCATATCTCAGAGGGCTGACTGATGTTGTTTTTGAGATCCTGCCTGGGAAAGCATGCCAGCCTCAAGTTTAACTTGGGTCTCCAGGCTCTGGTTAAAACTCTTTGGAGGCAGAAGACAGCACTTTAGTTTAATCCCCTGTACCCTTTGGTTTGTGTGGCAGATTGCATAGGGCAGTTTATCTCATGAGTGGCCTGAGCCTTGATGGGAGGCATGGGAGAGAGGTTTCTTGCAGCTTGCTCTCGCAGCTTCTTCTTCCTTGCTGCCTTGTTTGTGAGCAGTAACAGGAGATAATCTGGAGCACCAGCCTGAGGATGGGGAAGGTTGGTATGGTCTTCTGGTGTGCACAAGTCCCTAACTGTGCTGGTGTCTTCCAAAAATTCATTAGTGTATCTCAACAGCAAAGATATGTGTCTTTCCATGTATACTGTATGGTTTTATTTTCATTTGCAGTTTGGCACTACAGACTACCAATCTATCCTTTTCCTTTGTAAACAGTATTGTCTGGAGTTTGCTATGAAATGAGGGAATTCTAGGCAAGTGATTTATTCTGCCACCAGAACTTCCTAGTCTGGCAGAATTTGAAGTACATGCTCTTACCAGGATATGTGCTCAGTCAGGAGATTGTTCTTTGGGTATAAATTTCAATCAATTTAATTGGACTTCTCCATATATCACAAATTTTCTGTGTATGAAAATGACAACCATACTGACATGGGATGGACAAATACTAGTAGTTACAGGTGTTCATCTAGCAAATTATTTCTAACAGACAGGTTAAACAGTTTTAATATTTGAAAATGCTTTCAAATTAAAACATTTGAAAATGTTTTCACTCGAACACTGTGTAGCAGTCTCTATTCAACCATTATCTTTTTTCCTAATTCCCACAATTTCTGTGAAAGCTGATAGATCTGAGCCTATTTTTTCTAATATGGAGAATACCTATTTTTCAAATGCTTTGCACTGGTACAAAATTTGGACCACTTCTCATATACCTTTATGACAAGTAAACATGTTAAGACAAGGCTTGGTGTTAGCTATGTGGTTTTTACTCCTCATACAGCCGCAGTGTCAATATCAATGCCTTTGAATGTCATGCTCTGTGTTTAATTCTGTTGTCATCTGATGGGCTTCAGTTCCCTTTACTTGCTTTCACTTTTCTCTGAATATCTGACACCTGAACAATGGAATTATCAAACTGGAGGGAATCGATTCTCTGTGTTGCTTTTCTGTTCTAGAGGGCTCAGCATTCCCCCAGCTGAAGATTAAAACTCAAAACTTTTTGAACAAAGTTGTTGAGGAATTAACACTTTCATTTCCCTCCAAGTCATCCATTCATTTTTTACTATCCTAGTTCTGCTCTCATGCCTTGTTTTGTTACTTACTATCTTCCATACTGCAGTTCTCACTGTCTCTTCTCCCTCAGCCTGCAGCCAAGGATTTCCCTTTCCTTTTCCTGTCTCTGCCACCATGCCTGTTGAGCTTCTCCTCCTGTCCTCTTCACCTCCTGTGCCAACCCTCCAGCCTAACCTGACTGATTTGGACCTCTGCTTTCAAACACGTTTTTGGCTAGTTTCCCCATCTCTGTAGTTCCATCTGAAAAATCTCTTTCCACTTCTTGCTGGAACTGCATTTCATAGAATGATAGAATAAATTGAATCGGAAAAGATCTACAAGGATCGTTGAGTTCAAACCTTGGCCCTGTGCAGGACCATCCTCAAGAGTCACACCATGTGCTTGAGAGTATTGCTCAAACCATTCCAGGCACTGTGACCACTTCCTGGGGGGGCCTGTTCCAGTGCCCAGCCACCTCTGGGGGAAGAGCCTTTTCCTAATATCCAACGTAAACCTCCCCTGACACAACTTCAGGCCATTCCCTTGGGTCTTGTCACAGGTCACCATAGAGAAGAGATCAGTGCCTGCGCCTCCTCATCCCCTCATGAGGAAGTTGTGGCTGCAATGAGGTCTCCCCTCAGTCTCCACTTCTCGAGGCTAGACAGATCAAGTGACCTCAGTTGTTTCTCATAAGGCTTCTCCTCCAGACCCTTCACCATTGTTGTTGCCCTCCTTTGGATGCTCTTTAATAACTTAATGTCTTTTTTACATTGTGGTGCCCAAAATTGCACTCATGCAGATATCACTAAACCCTTCCCGGAGAAACTTTTCATCACTCCACTGCTCTCCAGCTTTTCCTACTCCCTGCATCTCTGGCTCTTTGTGGTAATTGCCTGCATTCCCACACATCTTGCCACTGGCACACACAAACACCAGTAAGGTGACAAATGCATAGAGGTAAGCATTAAGTGAACAGGTACTCGGATGTGATATGTGATATTAATATGTAATACAGAATGTCCAAACATCTTTCCTGAGCTTTCTACAGATTCTTTGACTTTTACTGACTTTTAATTTTCAATGTCTAAGGCATATTTAAAGTAGCTGTAATTTGCTCAGAAGATCAAATATTGTTTCTGATCATTAGATTTTTCCCACGGCTAGATACATGTGAAGCCTGATCCTATGAACTACAGAATTCATAAGATCAAGTATATAGAATAAATTAATATTTATTAGTCAAAGATCTTGAATACACTTTGCTTTGTTTGATTTTTGAGTACAGGAAGATTCAATGGTCTAGGACTAAAGAAGATAAATTTTGCCCAGGGCTCATGTTCTTTATTAGATCATCCAGTTCAGAGAAGGCATGCAAGAGAAACCTATCCTGATTTATGTGAAGGTGTCTAGCATTGAATTAAAATGCCTCTCAGCAGAAGATCACTTGTTGAAAAACCTTTGAGAGGTGTGTGTGTGTGTGTGTAACAATTTAGCCCGTCAGTTGAGAATGTACAGCCATATCTCTTGGTGTTTTATTCAGGATTGTGATATGGAAATTATCTGTAAATATTTTTTCTGTATCAATGCTACTCAGCTTCCTTAGAATTCTGCTAAACTGGGCACTCTTCCCTGGCATTTTCCTCACACTCGTCTTTCCTACAATATACTTTTGTGAGAATTAAAGTTAGAGAACTCATGCATTTCTTATTGACATTATTATGGAAAACTCACTACCAAAAAAAAAAAAAAAACTTCCTTACCGTTGGAGCTGGACTCTTCTTGCAAATAAATTCTCTGTATGACACAAACAAACGAGGAATATTACCACTGAAGCTGTGGCTTCTCCAGTGTCACAGGGCAGTAATGAAATGCATCCCTCGGTACTTTTTATTTGAAGTGGGGGTAACATAAATCCTTCATCATATCAAGGCTATTTTGAACAGATCCAGCAGTGAGATAAGATCATTTAATGAACTTTGCAGCCCCCTGCCTGAGATGACTGTGAAACACAGGCCCCCTTGAGAGCATGCATCCCTCCCACACTGGCAGATACCTCAAAGAGCGTGACTTGGCAAGTGATGAATATTTTCTTCAAAATGCCTGCTAGTGTTACCCATTTTAATAATCTTCCTATGAAGCTTGAAAAACTCCACACTACTGTCTTAGCTGTAATGGAGGCTGAAATGCTGTGACAAATCACACTTGGTTTTGCATTACAGGCTGACTTACAGAAGTATGCAGTACTTTGGAGTTGTTAATCTAAGGATGTGTGCTTGATTATGACCTATCAAAAAATCTGTTCTCTTCAAGGCGATTGTCATAGGAATTATCTGTATGGTTAGCGTTAGCTGATGGAATGCATTAAAGCAGCACTAGTTTTACCATTTGGAGTTGTTATAACTCTATTACACATGAATGCTTATATCATTACATTTCATTTTCTGAGGAAAATGTTTTGTAAGTTTGGTTGATGACAGATGCATGCACTTATCTCAGTTTTCATTAAATCCATCTACATTGCTAATATACCATATGTGACTGCTGGCTTAAGTAGTTATACAACTGCTGATTATTTTAACCTTCCTTTCCTGTAATTTTTCAGACCCCAAGTAGCAAAAGCAGCAGCTATTAGATGGATGCTTTCTGTAGTTCATATTTACTTATTTATTTTTTCTCCAGTTTCCTTTGCAGCAGAAAACCCTGTGTAAAACCTAGCAGCTGCCGCCTTTCTCTGTGAAAGAAAACTCAAGCTATTTCCAAAAACTGGTCAATTAATTTAAATCTTTAGAAACAGTACCTATTAACTTTCTCCTGTGAAAGAGAAATGAGTGTGCCATTCTACCTCATCATATGAGGACACAGAAGTCAACTCTTCGCTCCACACATGTGATAACAAAGGTAATGTAGTCTCAGAGCTTTAGGACCATTATTCATATGTGGCAGTGAAAAAAGAAAACAACATATCATAGGTAGATTGGATTGCTCTATTTTTGGAAAACCAGCCCAAATTCTGGCTGGCATTGGAAATCACAGACAAATAAAATCTACTGGGTGATTATTAAAATAATATTATATTATAAAAAAAAGTTGAAGCCCAGGCAACAGTACTGCTTCTGTGCCCTTTGACTCAGAGCTTGAGTAATATTCCCTTCTTACTAAATCCATCTAGCTAAATTTGCAATGAATTTGAGGGTTTGTTTTGTTTTTAATGCTATAATGCAGGCAATATCTTCCATAAACATTTGGAAAGACCGAACTTCAGGAGGGAACTTCAGTGTCCAGGCTTCATCAGACCACAACACGTATTTTTGGCTGGATGTTCTTTAGAAGCATTGACATTTGTGCAGTTTAGATGCCATTGACATTTGTGAAGTTTAGATGAAAAGGACAGCCCAAATGTGATAAGACATTGCACACGCTCTGGTCATCTGCAGTAGATTAGATACATTGTTTATTAAACTTGCTGACTGTATTTGCAAAGAACATTTAATCTGTGCATTCACAGTGACCTCTTGTGCAAGACAAATGATGCATCCAGAAATCTTGGACAGCGTTAGTACTCTGCTGGGCTACCCATATCTGAAAAAAAGATCAGGTGACAGGTGACTGGAAAGACACAGTTTGCTCTCAAAAGCATGGCAGCTGTCAAGTAAGCTTTTACTTACTGAATACTATTCAGCCTGTTTGTACACCTCAGACCTTGTTTACTTCATAAGCAGATCTCAGAGCTGCTTACCAGAACCTGCATGTACAGCAGCTCTCATCTCTAGTTTGCAAAAGTTCTTGTAAACACCTGCTTAATATCATTGGCAGAGACTGCAGAAGAATCTGCAAAATAATTGGTGGAATGCAAACCTTTGGGAGGTCCTGAGGTGTTACTTATCCACAGGAATCTGATTTTGCCTTGGTGTTCTGACTGTGTGCTGTTTTTCATGTGTGGGAGAGTTGGAAATAAAAGTAGCAGTCAGATCTTACTCTTACACCAGTAATCCTGGTACATTTAGACTTTATTTTGTCAGCCTGGCCCGTTCACTCTGTGGGTATTCTTAGACCTGATGCTAAAGAAAAGGAGGTGAAAGGAGAAGGCATTGCACTGAATCTTGCCAAATAGGTAAACATCTCATACCTCTTTTCTTTGATGCTTGAGGAAGTAAAATACAGAGAGGTAAGTTTTTAAGCAGATACTGTGTCATGTTTTTTGGGGTATCTTCCTTTGGTATTCACTGTCCATGTGATATTCACATCTTTCTTGTTCTGGATGGATGCAGTAGCCGTTAGAAAGTTGTGACAAGGGATTTCTCTCACTACTGTATTATGTCTTCATTGGTCAAGGAGCAGCACAGGTCACAGCAGTTTTAGCAGCCTTCTCCAGACTTCACAAATTCCAGAATGAAGCAGATTGCTTAGACGGTAAGTAGGAGTCTGATTAGTTTAGGTGTCTATCTGTAGTTGGACCCTGTCTGGATTCCAGACCCCTACCAAAGCCTCTCTATCACACTCCTTCACAAAAGGACAGGGAGAGAAAATATAATTAAGATTCATGAATTAAGGACTGGGAGACATCACCGACCAAATAACATCACTGGCAAAACAGACTCAAACTGGGGATATTAATTGAATGTATTACCCACAAAATAAGAATAAGATAAGAAGTAAAATAAATCTCAAAACCACCTCCCTTCTTCATGAGCTCTACCTCCTCCCCTCCAGCCATATGGGAGACATGGAATGAGGGCTACAGTCAATTCATCCCACATTCCTGCTGCTCCTCAGGGAGAGTAGTCCTTCCCCTGCCCCAGAGTGGGGTCCCTCCCACAGCAGAGAGTTCACCAGAAACTTCTCCAAAGTGAGTCCATCCCATGGGCAACAGTCCTCCACAAACTGCTGCAATGTGGATCACAGGGTGCAGTCCTTCAAGGACAAGTTCCCCCCATGGGGTCACAGGTCCTACCAGAAACCCTGCTTCAGTGTGGGTTGCTCTCTTAACAGGTGTGCCAGGACCCTGTGGCATGGGCCTCCTGTGGGTTCACAGCTTCCTCTCAGGCACCCACCTGCTCTGGCGTGGGTCTCCTCCATGGGCTGCAGGGGCACGGCTGCCTCACCATGGTTTGCACGAGGGTCCGCAGGGGAATCTCAGCTTTGTACCTGGAGCACTTCCTGCCCCTCCTTCTCCACTGACTTTGGTGTCTACAGGGTTGTTCTTACATATTCACACTCTTCTCTGGCCACAATTACATCTGTACAATAACATTTTTCCCTTAAATATATTATCCCAAATGTGTTACCAACATTTCTAATTGGCCCAGCTTTGGCCATGGTACAGCCATCTTTGAAGATTCCAGGGACTGGCTCTGCTGGACACNACCAACATTTCTAATTGGCCCAGCTTTGGCCAGTGGTACAGCCATCTTTGAAGATTCCAGGGACTGGCTCTGCTGGACACAGAGCTTCTCATGGAAACCACCCCTGTATCCCTCCCTCTTACCAAAACCTGGCCACAGGAACCCAACACACTACCTTTTCAAGAAAGCTGATTGTGAACTGGTTTTCAAGCTTCTGTAAGTATTTGCAATGTGAGGTTTTTAAAACCTGCCTTGGAAACCAAAGTGGTAGTCCTTTAGTAGGTCTAGTACTCCAGAGTGACAAAGCAGGCAGGAGGTTCCTTGATGGACTGTCCTACAGCCAATACCATGCCGAGGACATGGTAATTCCCTGTCTCCTGTTGCACATGGATTGATTTGAACCCTGCTATGTTGTGTTGGCACCTCTGAGAGTACATCTGGAATGCACATCTGCTTAAAATTTTAGCCCTGCCTGCTGGATATGACACTGAGTGTTGGACTAAAATGTATTAAAATAATGTCATGACTGGAGAACTGAATGGGTCACTTAATTTCACTGAGGCTTATAAACTCATTTTTCCTCTCTTGGGCCAAGCCTTGGATTGGGTGGTGGGGACTTGTTTAAATAACACCCAAAAAATCAGGATTAAGTAGGAGATGGAATTCCACTTTACATACAAGTATACTTTTTATCTAAACTGGATTTTTCCTCTGAGTGCATTCTCAATGGTGCATACATCACATCATCCATGCATATGACACAGAATTGTTTTCTTTACAAATACCTCTTATAAAATAATCTCAAGGTCAGTAAAGCAGCAGATTGAAGAGCTGACACGTTTCATTAGCAGAATATAACTTCTTATTGACACCAGTTACATGACACCTAAAACGTTTGCAGAGGGTGCTTAGTGTTTATTGTAATCATGATATTGCCTTTGTGAAATCAGAAAAATTAGATATGTAAGATCTTCTAGTACCTTTTCGTAATTCTCCTGTTAATTACCTGCCTGCAGCTTTTTCATGATTCTGTTTTTTCCAGGACTGTAAAGTTTTCAAGCAGTTTAAATTGCATCAAGTGAAATTTACACACTGGAGCCACTAGATATACAGATGCTTCCCCACGGAAGTATAATTAGCCTGGCTTTGGGTACTGCAGGGCAGAATTTTTCTGGAAAGAAAGGAAAAAGCTCTGGTGTCACCTGCTATCTCCTAGCACTTTTATGTGTTTGACACTACCTTACAGTCCAAATTAACTTCTATAGTCACCTGTCCAGAAAGGTTTCTATGATGCATTGAATTTGCTTGCAATTTTGACATGAATGTTTTTCCATCTTATTATGACACTGGAGTTAGGAGTAAAATCGCTCTAGACACCCTCAGGCATCAGTTTAATGAGTGTAGGAAAGAGGTTTTTGATCCTCTGTTAAAATCAGCCAATGCAGACCATGCTCCAGTGAATATACTGTTTGAACTGGAGTTGGAGCATAAAAATTGTGGTGAGAAACTGCATCTCAGGGGAATAATTCAGCATCTTATGGGTTTTTTTATAGCATTATAGTTCATATATATCCAAATTTTAAGTGCTTCAGTTAGAAAAAGTTAAATGGGTTGAACTGGAGCTGTTGGAGGTATCAAACTTGCTGCTAAAAAATTAACGAAGGTCCACAGAGATTTTGCTGTTGATATTAATTTCCATGGGATGATGTCAGATACTTTGGGGACAGGGAATTAGAGAGTTAGAGCAGTGTATTTATCGCATGACTTTTTATCTTCTTTTAGTGTCTCATAGATCTTAAGTGTTCAAGCATTCTGTACCTCTGATAGAAGCAAATGTTACTTCTCTATTTTCTTTATGGAAGCTCAAATCATCTTTGGATAAGTTTGAACTACTTTACTTGGTAAGAAGGTAAGGTAAAAAGGATGATAAAGGCTCCTATGCATTCCTATTTTCTTTTAAAAGTAGTTTTCATGGTCATAGATAGATCTGTGGTTGCAATTCCTCTGTACGGACCTCAAGGATAATGTAGCTCTTTGCCTGCTGTGCACCAGCTGAACCTCAGTTTTAACTCAACTCAAACCCTACCTAGAACCAAGCATGGGTGTACTCAAATGTACCCACATTGCTTCCACCAATGTGTCAGAGGGAAGGGATCTGGCAGCACTGCATCTCAGGGCTTTACCACACCAATTAACTGAGATGATAAGCAGGCTGTCTTTTGCTGCTTCTTGGCTCCTGTTGAGACTGTGTCAGCATTAAAAACACAGACCAGGCTTTATTCTGGCTGGCCTGAGAATTTGAACACGAATGCGAGGTCTGAGGACCCATTCTGCCTTTTGTGTGCTCTTGCACTCAATCAGGTAAAGAAAAGTGATATTGGATATGAAAGGTCATCAACAACATGTTTCTTGTAAACACTGAGACCCAAACTGACCATTAGCTCCTGGAACCTGCCATTATAAAAGTCTCTTGCTAAAATAATCCTCAATGAGCAAAGATTGCTGGCAAGATTAAAAAGGTGCCAGGTGTGTGTTAAGTGAAACCTAAATTATGGCAGATTAAGATCAGGTAACTATATGAGAGCAAGAAGTGGCCTGAACCATTACAAAGTAGCAGAATTTGGCATGCCCAGTGCTGCAAATTTCTGCTTATTTAGTTGCCAAGACTTGCTATGTGACCAGTTTGGAGACACAAATCTGTCATCTGTGAAACAACCAAACTTTAAGGAGGGATGAAAGCCAATAGAAACATTGAGGGGTTTGTTTTTGGTTTTTTTTTTGTTTCTTTTCCTTTGCATTAAGATATATAGTTAATGCAAACTAGATTAGAACAGAAATAGTTTTAAGTGTGAGTGCTAGGGAAAATTAGACTGCTTAGGCCATTTCCAAAGTATGTATTTAAATGCCTAATAATATGCATCAGAAGTTGGATCTTTTGTTCATAGTTGTTGAAAGAGGACCACAGTAGCTTTAAATGCAAAAAAAAAAAGGAAATTATATGTTGCATCAGCTATGAACATTTTTCTGAACACGAACAGAATAAACTCTTTCCTTGTCTCTTGTATGTACAAGTATTGCTGATAAAAGTTTAAAATGTTTAATGTGTCAGACATATCAATCAAATTCATGTAAGGAGCTATTACATCCCTAGAGATTTCCAAAGGAACCTTCAGAGAATGTATTTTACAAAGCCTTTAACTTGAAGACAAAATTTCTTCAGTGTAAGTTTGACTTAAGATGAAGTTGCTCTAGAGTTGGTTTACCCAGAAATAATCTCTCTTTTCAGGAACTGAGTAAAGATTGAATATACTCAGAAAATTCTTCAGAGGCATGTCTGTGTGTAGGTGTGTTCTCAAAGCACACCCCCATGCTTAGCTCTGCTCTCTGGACTACTTCCTTCCTGTTCCTTGTGTACACAGAAGTGTTAGTGGAGTGGTGTGGGTGGTGGTCACTAAATGTCCTGTTCCTGGCCTGTGTTTGTGTCTCTCGTGTCAACTGCTACTTTGCAGTTTAGCACCTTGCTGTCTGTATAGTGTAGATTAATGGCTCTTGATGATGAAGCACACAGCTCACACACAGGGCAAAGCCACCAGAAGGTGGCCCAAGAATACCTTTGACAGGAGAGACCAGTCTGCCTTTTATTATTCTAGCTACTAGTCTGGATGGATCTATCCTCACAGGTCTAGCATGACTAGGAAATGGGTAACAAAGGATGAGGAGAGAGCTAAGCTACTCAACAACTTTTTTGCCTCAGTTTTCAACAGCCCTCTCTCTTCCCACACCTCTGCCACAAATGGACTTCAAGACAGGGACTATGGGAGCAAAGTCCCTCCCAATGTAAGAAAGGCTCAGGGTCATGACCACCTGAGGAACCTGAATGTACAATAGTTTTTGGGACTTGACATGATGTATCCCAGAGTCCTGAGGAAATTGGCTGATGTCGCCACCAAGCCACTCTCCATGACATCTGAAAAGTCCTGGCAGTCTGGTAAACTTCCAGGTAGCTGGAAGAAGGGAAACAGTGCACCTGTCTTTAAAAGCAGTAGAAAGGAAGATGCTGGGCTACCAACCTGCCAGATCACCTCTGTGCCTGGGAAGATCACAGGACAGTTCCTCCTAGCAGCTGTACTAAGGCACATGGAGAGCAGGGAGGTGATTCAAGACAGCCAGCACAGCTTCACCAAGGGCAAGTCCTGTCTGAGTAACCCAGTGGTCTTCCATGATGCAGTGACTACACCAGTGGACAAGGGAAGGGCCATGGATGTTATATATCTTAATGCCTTTTTAGTAGGATGTGTTGAGGTAGGGCAAGGAGTAATGGTTTTAGACTGAAAGTGAGTTTATTCAAACTAAATACAAGGAAGAATTTTTTTATGGTGAGGCTAGTGAAACACTGGAACAGATTATCCAGGTATATGGTAGGTGATCTATCCCTGGAAACATTCAAGTTCAGGTTGGACAGGGTTCTGAGCAACCTGATCTAGTGGAAGGTGTCACTGCTTATGGCAGGGGCATAGGATTAGATGGCTTCAAAGATCCCTTCCAACACAAAGTATTCTAAGACTCTACGATTCCATCTGGCAGAAGAAGATAAGGACAACCTTCTGCCAGGTTTGCAGGAGAATTAATAACTTCATTAAATGAACCAGCAAAATTAGGAACTTCTAAGTGTTTAAAGGTTATTTATGTCTGAAACAAGACCTATAAGCAGCAGGAAGAAACAAACATTCTGCTTTCCACTTGTGTTTAGAAATTTTTTGTCTTGAACAGAAGATTATTCTTGCCAACACTCATGTCATTGTCGCTTCTGATCAGGACAACACATGGGGCTTCATTACTCAGCAAATATGTTTGCAGTACTACTTCATGTGCAAAGTTTTTTTTTTGTTTTTTCTGCTCTCTCGCCATCCTTTCTATAGACTAACTGCTCAAAATTTCTGGCCATTATGTTGTACATATACATAAAGATTTACCATATCAAACTGCTTTGGGAAACTACTTATTTTAATGGGATCAGTGAACCTGACCCTATTGGACTGTATTAAATATCAGTTGCCTTCTGTGTGTGAATACCGTTAACACCGTACATTTTCTGTACATGCTGTACATGTCTTTCAAATAGATGTCAGGCATCTAAGTCAGTTGCTGACTTTCTTGTCAGACAGCTACCTCATGGATGAAGGCATTGGATGATCATAGGAGTTCCTACTGGAAGTGCATTAACTTGACTGCTTTTAGCTAGTAGGGTGAAGACAAGAAAGTGTGGAAATCTCTGAGAAGTCCTTAAGTGGGTTGCTCTCCTGTTGTGTCTACTCCTTTTTCAGATTGTGCTACAACTCACGTAGATACGCTTGGGACCTTGGGGTCAGCAACCAGAACATGCTTTGGTGAGTCATGGGTGCTTAGCAGCTCTGAAAATGGAAAATCATATGGACCAAGGAGACTGTTAATGCGAAGAGTGCAAAAAAATCCCTCTTACGTGCTGATGTTAAGGTAACGATGTAAATCAGTGACTCTATAAAAGAAAAAGGCCTGAAATAGTAACCGAAATAGTAACCTCCTTCAATATAAAATAAGCCCCATGAAATCAGTACCAATGGTTTCTCTGATCCTTACAAGAAGGCTGCCAGTGGCAAGAGTGCAGTGTGAATGCCTTGTTACTCCCCCATTTGACTTCATGCTCACAATCTTGTGTAGGCTGTTGGGAGACGTGATTCTCATCCCCAAACCAGATCTTGTCTATATTCATCCTTTGCAGGTGTTTTTCCATAGTCCTGTGTTGGAGGTTGAGAGGT
>VZTX01005625.1:0-10406 GCA_013400915.1 Pardalotus punctatus
GGGGAGGGGGTGTGGGGGGCTCCTTTTGGGGCGCCACCCCATCGAGGAGGCTTCCAGGGGGCAGCGCCGAGCGAGGGGGGGCCGAGGAAGCACCGGGGGGATTTGGGGTGGCGCTTTGGGAGCGTCGCCTCTGCCGTGCAGCGTTTGGGGCTCTCCCATTTCGGGAGCATCTCCTCTGCCGTTTTTGGGGCAGTCTGGGGTCGGGAAGGACCTCAGCAGCTCAGCCCATGCGGGGGTGACCCCACACGCTGACACCCCGCTGGCCCCCCTGCTCCCGCCTAGCCGAGCCCTCTCTGGGGCCAGAGAAGTTGCTGATTTCCTCTAATTTGAAATCCGTTTCTGGAAAGTTTGGCAGGAGGGGGATGGGGGAACAGGGTCCTGCTTCAGACCCACAAACTCCTTCCACACCGGGCCCCTCCGAACGGCAGCACGGGGCACCGCACCCTAAACAGCAACGAGAAACTCGGCAGCTTGGGCGCGGGGCTTAAATGCCAAATGTACGACCAAGAGCCCCCCAAAACCCCCCGGATTTTCCCCAGAGAGCAGCGTGGGAGCGAGGGGGTTACGAGGAGCCGCTGCCCAGCACGGTGCCAGGAGCCACAGGGATTTGAGAACCAGCCCGGCCGATGGCTGCCATCTGCTCCTGGCACCTCGTGTCACTGCCGGAGCCCGACAGCGCACGGGAGCGGGGAGAAAACAATCCCAAACCCCAGCCGGCCCCAAAACCGCCCCAGCCCCCGCCGGGGGAAGCGGGACAGCGAGCGGGGAGATGCCACGGCAGCTGCGACACGGCCGGGCGGGGACACGCGGTGACACCACCGAGTTCCGGAGCCCTCGGGGCTCTCCAAAGAGCTGCGAAAGCCGCACGGCAGGGCCGCGTCCCCCTGTCCTCCGTGGGGCGGCTGCGGAGGGCGCGGTGGGGTCCCCACGCAGCCTCCCCCAGCTCTGGCAGCCAAGGGTGCCCCGGCAGCTCGGATTCCCTGCGGAAACCCCAGCGCCGAGCGATGCCCTCGCGTCCCGAGGAGCTGCGGAAGCTCCCGCGGCCGCGGAGGGAGGGGCGAGGTGGCAGTGCCACGCTGAAGGGCGACCCGCGGGGCACGGCTTTGATGCCACCCCGGCCGCGGGGAAGGGCAGAGCGGGGATCCATCCCCAGCCCCCGGGGAGGCGTCCGAGGGAGCCGGCTCGGCGGAACAGGCGATTAAAGCGAGGAAAGGGCGAGCGGCGGCACCGAGCCCCGGCTGCCACGTCCGGGTGACCTCGGAGCCGCGGGGGAGAGCGGCCGCGTTTCCTGACCCACATCCCAACGCGCCCCCCGGGGCTCGGGGAAAGAAAAACCCTTTAAAAAATAAATAAAAAGAAGTCACATTCATCATTCAGCCTCTGTTTGTTTTCTGCCCTCCGCTAAGCTCAAACAAGCAAAACAGATTAGCTGGGCTCATTTGTTTCCTACTTAATTACACCTCTTCGGTGCTGATGTAATATTTCAAGATTTGGGTTGCTAAGGCTGAAAATCCACCTGCCCCCCTCCCACACCCACCTTGGCTTTTCATTCCCATCATGAAAAAGCCCAGATGGGGACTTTTTTCCGAAAAAACTCCTCTAATTATTGAGGAATTCAAGGCTCTGAATGCAGAAGCTGCCAGCGAGCGCTCAGGTTGTCAGAAGCAGATGGACGCCAGCTCCAGCTTTTGATCACAGCCTCGGAACCCCTCCCCAGAAAAACAGGGAGAAGGGGGGGAAGGACCCCGCATCTGCAGCGGCACACGGCCGCGGATAACTTTAGTCATTCCCCCTCCCTCTCCAGGATTGCTTTGGCATCAATAGGACTTCCCAGGAAGCCGGAGCAGCTGCGGTGCCGACGCAGTTTGCAGGATGAGCTCCGCGCTGGAGGAAGGAGCGCACGCCTCCCCGCTGGAGACGCTTCCCTTCCCTTCCCCTCTGGATGGTTTCCTTCTCCCCTTCCCCACAGCCGTTCCCCTGCACCCCACATCTCCCCACGTGCCAAAAACCCGCGGTGGTGTAGCCAAGGCAGAGCGCGGCCCTGCCAGCCCGAGGCGTGGAGGAGAAGCCAAAGGTCCCGCAGGTGCCGCAAGGTGCACCTGGCAGGGGTTTTAAGGCTGTCAGAGCCTAAAAAAGTCCTGCAGAGCCCAGCCAGGAGGGAATTTCAGACCTGATGGCATCCCCAGCCCACCCTGCCGAGGCCAAAGGCGTGTCCCGAGGTGTGGAACAAGTGGAGCAGGCAGAGGGCTGGGGGTCAGGAATGACCCCCCTGTGCTTCCCGGGCCGAGAGACCAGCAGGGAGCTGGGGCAGAGCGGATCCCCAGGATCCCATCCCGGACAAACCGCTCCTGGAAAATGCAACTCCCGCCTCGGTGGGAACCAAAGGCATTCCCACCCTCCGGGCCATCTTCTTTAAAGATGTCCCCGCCGCCGCCAGCCTTACTTGTGTCCGGAGAGAGCCGCGGAGAGGCCACCGGGCATCGCGCCCCGCTCGCCCCCGCCGCAGCCGCCGCCTGGCCGGGGCCCCGCTCCCCCCGCCCCGGGCTGCGGGTCCCGAAAGGAAGAGCAAACAAAAGGCACACACCGAGGCCATGGCTCGTCCAGAGGCAGGGGCTGGCCGGAGCCGGGGAAGGAGGCGCTGGGCAGCGGCAGGAAAGGGCTCAGCCGGCGCTGGAGCTGCGGGAGGGCTGCGTGAGCCGTGCCCAGCCGGCTGCGCCGTCCCCGCCGCCTTTCCCACGGTGGCGTTGCCCCTCGGCGGGGCCAGCAATGTCCTTGCCCCCTGGCCAGCTCAGGTCCGGGACCCCCCCCGCTCATGAGCCCAGGCAGGAAAACCCCTGTGGCTCTCCAGGGTTGGGATGGGGGGAGATAGCTCGTGGTTTTGGGGTGACTGAAACGCCCACCTGGCACCGGCCGCAGCCCCCGGAGCCGCCGGGGCTGACGGAGGAGTTGGGTTATTCAGTAACTTTTAATCTCTCGCGGCTGGAAGCTGCTCCACGCCCGCCTAACCACAGCTTTCGGCCGATTTTCGGGTTTTTAGAGGGGGCTGCGTCTCCCTTGGTGGGGTTAGGAAGGAGGGCGAGGGTGGGAGAGAGCTCCGGGGTTGAGTTCCCAACATGGGGAACGCAGGAAGAGCCCGGCAGCCCCTCAGGGGGGATCAGGACCTTCCCCTCAGCAAAACGCTTTTCCCAAAGGTGCAGAGCCGGGAAAAGGGCGTTCCCACCCCCCCAGCCGGGCCAGGCAAGGCTCCTTTTGCCCTAAACCCAAGGAATTTCATCCATCTCTAAGGAAAGGCTGTTTTTTTTACCCACTCCCAGGGGAGCAGGCAAGGAGCTCCCGTCCTTGGCGCAGCAGTGGGGTTTTGTTTGAGGTTGATCAGGAGATACCGGGGCTTTCCGGGCGGTTTGAAGGGTTTTCCATTGATTTTTCTCAGCTCCAAAGGGAGGGAGAGCTCAAAGGCACATCCAGGCTCCTCACCACGACCTCAGCCCCCGTGTGCTGCAAAGTCAGGGCAATTAGGATGCATCCAAGGGCTGCTGCATTAATTAAAGGAGTCCTTGGAGATTAAATCATCTCCAGGGACCCCGCTGTCCCTGTCCCCTCCAATTGTCCCATCCAGCAGGACAAGCTGCACCTCAACTCAACACCAGCTTCTGCTGCAAAGCCCCTGAGCATCCCCAGGAACAATTTTCTTCTTTAAATTTAAGAGATTTTAACCCCAACAAGAGCCCTGAGCAGGGAGAAATGAGCTTGACCCACCTATTGCACCCACACGGACGTGGGTCACTCACACAGAAGCCTCAGTTTAACTCCAAGGAGCCCAAGAAAATCAAATAAAAATAGTTTTTGATGTCACATCGCTGCTGTCAACACCTCCAGAGCAGGTCCTTGCTGCCCTTCACACGATCCTTCCCTTCCCCGGGTGACTCGGATACAGCTCAGGAACCCCGTGTGCCCTCACTCCAAACTCCACTTTTATCCATCTGGGAGCCACTTAATCCAGCATTTTCCTTTCCCAAAGCCAGAATCCATCCCTGCTGTTCTTTCCAAGGGTCATTTAACCAACAAATTTCCACGGGAAAGATTTTTGAGCTGCCACCTCCTGGCAGAGGCATCGGGGCAATTCAGTGGTTCTGAACCCCCAGCCGTGGCTTCCCAATCCCAGATTCCCAGGATCCATTCCTAGATTCCCAGGATCCAAGCCCAGATTCCCAGGATCCAGATTCCCAGGATCCATCCCCACACACCGACCAGACTCATGGAAACAAGGAGGGAGCAGCTGGAGAAGGTGCTGTGGCTGATGGACAGGACATTTTCCCATTTTTATCATTGGCTTTATCATTTAGAGAAGGGGCTTGGGCGTCTCCAGAAGGGCAGAAGGAAGCCATGGATGGATCGATGGATGATGGATGGATGGATGGATGGATGGGTGGATGGATGGATGATGGATGGATGATGGATGGATGGATGAAGGGATGGATGGATGGATGATGGATGGATGGATGGATGCATGGATGGATGGATACCCTGGATACCAGGGAAACTGTTGTTTTAGCAGCTTCCCAAATATTTGAAGACAAGCCCTTTGCCTTCCCCACTTATTCCCATGACAAGAGCGGAGTTTGTTTGGATCTGCAGCAATTCCCATCTCCCTTCAGGAGCAGAGCACAACCTTCCCAGCCCCTCATCCCCCAAATTCCCACAAAACAAGCACCCCAGAGCACGGCATCCCACCCAGCAGCATCCCAAACCCCTGGCACATGGATCCAGCCCCGAGCATCTCCCGCAGCCCCAGCACAACCCAGATCCTGCTCACTGCTGCATCCAGCGATGGCCTCGGTGTGGTTTCCCAGGAAAAGCGGCCCCAGGGTGCTCCATGGGAGGTGTGGGAGCAGCTCCCGGGGCCTGGTGTATTTAAGGTGTGGGATGGAGCAGGGATAATGAGCCCATCAATCAATCCGTTTCCATTTTCCTCCCTGTCCCTTGGGCAGGTTTGCTCCCAGCCAAGCCCAGGGGCAGGGCCTGGGGAAAGCCACTGGTGGTGTCTGCCCAGCCATGGAGCAAGGATTTCCCTGTTGGGGAAGATGAAACAGGAAGGCCCCGTAAATATGATTGCTTAAATTCTGAGTATATGAAACCTGTAAGTGAAATAGAATTGAAAGCAAGTTTCGATCTTTAAAATGCCAAGCCTCAGTTACTGAACAACTAGAAAACAATGCTATGGCCAGCTGTCTGTAATCCCCTTTTTGATTAAACAATGCCCTTCTCCTTACCAAGAGTCCAGGGGTCAAAGCTGACCCTGCTGGCCTGGCAGGAGGGGTCCAAATGGTAATGTAGTGATTCTTATAGGCTGTATGTAAATGTTATAGGATTTGTATCTTGTACGAGATTTGTTACTGTAAAATAGAATATTCAGGAGGGAAGCTGTTTTACTGTACTGTAAGAGACACATCCCTCTCTTGCTCTTCTCTTCTCTTCTTCGCTGCTCTTCTCCGCTCTTCTCCGCTCTTGTTCTTCTCTTCTCCNAATTCCCGCCGCCAGAACCAAAGAATTCCCATTGCCAGAACCAAGCAATTCCCTCTGCCAGAACTGATTCCCACTGCCAGAACCAAGAAATTCCCACTGCTAGAACCAATTCCCACTGCCAGCACCAAGAAATTCCCTCTGCCAGAACCGATTCCCACTGCCAGAACTGAGGAATTCCCACTGCCAGAACCAAGCAATTCCCACTGCCAGAACCAACAAATTCTCGCTGCCAGAACCAAACAATTCCCACTGCCAGAACCAACAAATTCCCACTGCCAGAACCAAGAAATTCCCTCTGCCAGAACCGATTCCCACTGCCAGAACCGAGGAATTCCCACTGCCAGAACTGAGGAATTCCCACTGCCAGAACTGAGGAATTCCCACTGCCAGAACCAAGAAATTCCCACTGCCAGAACCAATTCCCACTGCCAGAACCGAGGAATTCCCACTGCCAGAACCAAGCAATTCCCACTGCTAGAACTGAGGAATTCCCACTGCCAGAACCAAGAAATTCCCGCTGCCAGAACCTTCCCCTTCCCAGCTCTCCAGAGCCTCCCTGCATCCGTGTGGATACATGACATCCATGACATGCAGGCTGCATATGCAGAGCCATTCCCACGTGGTTTAGCTGCTCCCAAAGCATGGATGCACTGCTGGAAATGCAGAATGAACTGGGAAGCAGCCAAATGTTTTGGGTTTTGGGGGCTCAGGGTCTGATTCCCACATGGGAAGGATAATTCCAGCAGCAAACCCCCCCATGGATGGGGTAAACAGGGTGCTGGAATTGGGGATGGATGGAGCAAAAAGCCGGGAATAAGAGTTAAGGAAGGTTAAATCCCGACAGAGAGCTCGGCCATGTGGAGGAAGGACCCATGGTGCTGAGCATTATCACCCATGGGATTTACGGGACCAAAAATACCCAAAACCCAATCCAGGGACATCAATCCCGGTGTCCCCGAGCCCAGGGGTGGCCGTCCCCTCCCGCAGCCCCCCGGTCATGAGAGGCCGTTGGTGCGGTGTCACCAGACACCACGGGACGGCAGGGCCACCAGTGCCACAGCAGCCAGCAAAGCAACCTCCTGGAAAACCTCCGGAGAAAAACGGATATTCCTGGAGAGAGATTTTCCTGCACAAATCCCGCCGGGAGCTCCCAGCGCTGCAGCACGGCTGGGGGTGATTTGGTGCAGAAGGAGCTTGGAAAAAACGGGAAAAATGGTCTCCAGTCCCTCCCTGCAGCGTCCCAGCTCTCCCAGATGGAGCATCCCATTCCGTCCCGTATGGAATCACGTCCAGCTCGGGATGGTGCCCCATGGCTGTGGGGCTGGAGGAGGCTGGAGCTGAGCTGTCCCCACAGGACCTGCTGGATGAGGAGGATGGCAGGAGAGGCTGAAGGCTCATCCACAGTGCCTGGCGCCTTCCAGGATGCTGGAATATGTCTCTCCACCAGCTGGAAGTGGGGCCCTGAACCAGGGGTACCACGGAGCTCCATCCCTACCCCACGGGTGTCCCTAAAATGGGGGCACCGAGATTTCCTCACACTCCCCAGAGACCCTGGGTGACATCTGGCACCCCGAGGTGCTGGAATGGTCACCCACACCCTGATGGGACGATTCTCCTCCGGGACAGCTTCTCCCCTCCAGGTGCCCAGGCTGCACCCCTGAGTGTGGGATTATTTCCCTTCAGCATCCCAAACCCTTCCCACCCCACAGGGACCCCACAGCACACCCAGGGTGCCCTGAGCCCCCACCCACTCCTCATTCCAGACACAGAAAGCCACCCAGTCCCAAAAAAACCCAAGGAATAAACAAATATCTGCGGGGCACAGCAAATATTTCAGCCAGTTTTTCTACCTGCTGCTGCCCAGGGCTCGTCTTGGCTCTCTGGAGGAGGTGCAGAGTTTGGGGCAAAAAGCTGGGAATTGGGAATCGTTCCTCCTTTCCAGAGCTGCCAGGAGGGAAGGGTCCTGCGCTGGGAGCCCGGCAGGAGCTCAGGCGGTGTCTGCAGTCACTGGGGCTCAGGTTTCTGTCCCCGAGGGCAGCGCAAAAATAGAGGTGAGGAAAGAGAATCTGCTGAGCAACGGGACAGCGGGAGGGGGGCACTCGGAGCCGGGCAGCGCCTTCCCAGCAGGTGGGGGGAGATGATGGAAGCCCCCGGGGACGCTCCCTGGCTGGAATTAATCCCGCCGGGTCTCTCTGCAAAGCGGGATCAGCTCCGCGCTGGCTCAGAGCGACAATCCTGTTAAAGGCCGGGTGGCCACGGCGCGAGTGGCCGATTAGCCCGGCCATGGGCAGCCGCAGGCTCGGCGGGGCTCTCCCCGAGGCTCGGCTGTCCCAGCGTGTCCCCTGGAGGGGCCGGACAGCCCTTAATGACCGAATTGAGCCCTAATGAAGAGATTCCCCCAGGCAGGACACCCCGGGCCGCGCTGGGGTGGCTGCGGGGGGCTCAGCCCCCCCAAACACCGGCCCTGCGCTCCTTGCGGCTCCTGAGAAAGCCCGGCCGAGCCTGGGGAGGAAACATAAATCAGAGCCGCGAACAATGCCCCATTGTGGGGCCGTGCCCAGCCCGCCGGAGAGCCCGGGCAGGACCGGCACGGGCAGGATGCTCCGGGCTGCGGCAGGGATTTTGTGGGATCGCCGCCAGCCCCAGCCCGGCCCCGAGCTGCGCCTTCACCTGCGGAGCCCCCCTGCCCTCCCCGGGCCCCCCGCGCTGTCCTGGGGCCGGCCAAGACTCCGGCTGCGGGGCCCCGCTGGTTCTCACCCTCCCGGCTCCGGGCTCGGCGCCTCGCCAGCCTTTTTTTTGTCCCGTTCCTGCTGATCCAGAGCGGAAAGGGGAACCCAAAGCTGCCGCGGCGCCCGGGCCCGGCCCTGCGGGGACAGCGCTGGGTCCCACGGTGAGCGGAGGCTGGTGGCCACCGGCCAGGTCTGACAGCCGCACCTCGGTGTGGCTGAGGCTTTAAGTTCATGTCGGTAAAAGGCTTAATTTGGGGGGAGAATTAAACAAATCAAGGCAGATTCGTGTCTCTGACACGCCCCGTGTGTCCAGTGGGTGACCCAAGCGGCACTGGGGCACATGGGGACATATTTAGAGCCACCCCCCCGGTAGGAACAGAGGTGGTCTCTATCTCCAGCATCACAACCGACCCCAAAAGTGCCACTACCCCAAAGCAAGCCCCGTTTGATGTTGGTGCACCCCGATTGTGCCGACACCACCACTATCCGAGTGGGAATGGCGCCGTGGGCTCACCCAGCAGCAGAGACAGGAGAGCTGCAGCTGCTGGCCTGGGGGTTGAGCTCCTCTGTCACTCCCTGCGTTTCTCCTCTGCCTGTGAAATATTCATGGCCCGTGATTCATCCCCAGCAAGGAGGAGGTGACGGCCACGTGTGCGCGTCCCTGTGCCTGTCCCCACACACACACACACAGGGATGCAGGGAAAGGCATCCCTAATCCTCCAAAGCTGCTATTAAAGCCGCTTTTGGGGAATATTTTGCACTTTTCTCCCCATCCTAGTGCTGGCAGCTCATTACCCACAAGCCAGGAGGGAGCTCAGCCTCCCCGTGCTGGGCTCGGTGGAAGCTCACAGTGCCACCAGCAGCTCTGTCCCCGGAGCTGGAGTCACCAGCACCGCCCAGTTCCACACCAGTGACAACCAGTTCCACACCAGTGACAACCAGTTCCCCTCCGGACCGGTGGCAGCCATCCAGACTGACCATCAAGGCCCTGTTTATTGCACATCCAGGAGCTGCTGGCACCACGGTGACCCCAGCGAGGGAGGCAGAGAGGGCATCAAGCGGTGGCTCTTTACCCCCAAATCCCCCGTTTCTCTCGCTGGGAGAATCCATGAGCAGCCCCTTCCCAAGAAAATCCCCTCGGCTGGCTCCGTCCCCGCTCCCCACCCGGGATGAGCCTGGTTTAATTGGTTCCCAGCTCCTGCAGGCTTTGAAAGATGAAAAGCCCTCGCCGGGGGAAGTGTGGAGCGTTCATGGTTTATTAATGGCGAGCCATCATTATTTTACCTTTCAAGTGCTCGGGCGATGGCGAGGAGGGAAGGAGAGGGGGGAACCCGCGCGAACTTCCCAGGATTTTCTTCCAGCCAACTCTGCCGCTTTTCCAGAGGGGCCGTTTGGCGGATTGATGGTGGCATCCCAGGAAAACAGCATGGGAGAAGCAAACACACGGAGCAGCAGATGCCAGGAGCCTCCAGTGCTCCATCACCGGCCTCAGCCATCGCCGTGGGGGCCCGGCTGGGGAGGAGCAGCCCCCCGGCTCTCACCCACTGCAGCCCCTCTGCTGAGCAGAGCCGGGTGGAAATTTATCTGCTGCCAGCCCATAATGCGCCCCATTCCCGCGTTTTCTGCCGCTGCGTCTCCCGTCCAAATGTTGGCTGGGAATTGTAATTCCTGCAGGGCTGGGAGCTGGCACGGTGGGAGAGAGGGGATTTGGCAGTGCTGTGCCCCCTGAGCATCCCTGAGCACACAGAGATGTTCCCAGAGCTCTGATGGACTCATCCAGACCCCACCACGGAGAAAAAAATCCCGGGATACGACGAGGAGAGGACGCGGAGCAGCACAGGGCGGGCAACGTTTTGTTTGTTTTTTGTTTTTTGGTTTTTTTTTTCCAAAGGTGTTTTGTTGTTTGTTTTTGGCTTTTTATTGGCATAAATAATTCATACACTGTCACCTCACCAAACACTGCACGAGAAACCACGGGAACAAATGGCTATCCAGGTCTGCAGGTCCCAGAGATTTGCACCCAGCCAGACAGCGCAAATTAGAAATTACTTTCTTCAAGTGTAGAAAACGTTAGAAATGTTCCTGTACAAATTTACAGCGGGGGGAGAATCCATCGTGCCTTTCTCACAAATTCCTTATTTTTTTTTTCTTTTT
>VZTX01005645.1:0-15343 GCA_013400915.1 Pardalotus punctatus
TGGTCAGAGCCAAAATTCCCTCTCAGCTGGGAATCTGCTGGGGCAGGAAATGAGGGAGTTTTGCTAGAAGTGCTATGCACACCTGGTTTCTGCACTAAATCAAATGAAAAGTGCTGCCATCCTCTGCTTAGATTTTGTTCATTAATCAGCTCGTTCTTTTGTGAGATTAGGAGGTAGGAGAAGCTGCAGAAAAGCACCAGTTACGTTTTTATTTCAATTTAGCCATCTTAGCACTATTTCATGATCTCATTCAGCAGCATCCCAGTTGCAGAACGAGCTGGTTGTGGTCATTTCAGAGGGGTTTTAGCACATTTCCAGTAGGAAATAAAGTCATGAACGCGCTGTGCTCTATCAGTTGTGGAATCTCCTGTGTGTGTGTGCTACTGGAGCTCCACAAACACTTCCCGCTGCTTCCAAACATCGAAACAAAAACATTCCTGTGCTCAGGGAAAAGGTTATATCCTGAATAATGCAATGTGATTGAATGGACTGCTGCAGCTGGGTTCCAAAAATCTTCTTTTTAAACACTTTGTTCAGTGATCTGCCAAGGCCTGGGCAGTGGATAAAGATCCTGTGTGAGACATCCCGAAGGTGTTGCTCCATCAGGATTTGAGTGAAAATGTTGCAAATTGGCCCCAGTGTCCAGGAATTGGAAAGAAATTTTCCAAAAAAAAAGCAGTTAGAAAAATTTTTATGCTCTAGTTTTGTGCCTGTTCCTAGAGCAGTGAGATCTACACACAAATCTACAAATTGCATTATAAATTAACCATGCTACAGATGTTTATAAGCCATAATTAAAATCAACCCGGCGACCCTCAATTAAACATTTATGAAAGATTTATTCAAAACTGGTTAACCATTTATAAAGCACTTACATGGAAACAGAGTATAAATGATGACTTTCAATTTTCTGGGCAAACTTTATAAAGCACTTTCATTTCATCTCCTGTCCTGGTTCCTGCACGTGGGGAGTGTGCAGCACTGGATATAATTCCTGCCAAGTTTGGAGTTCATGATCCTGGGATGACTCCATGAATAATAGCACAGGAGCATTCCAGGCTCATAAAAGCAAATGAATGCTTTAAGAGCTGGCAGTACATTCTTAAACCTGAAATCTATTTAAATGTGCTGCTCTGAAGCAAAGAGAAATATTTTAATATATGTATAATTATGAGCGCCTGCATATTTTTCTTTGACATAATTTCACTTTGAATAGTACTACTTAAATACGCAATGGAGTTGATTTCTATATTATATACACATATATTTGGTATAACATAGACAACAGATGTATAGATATAGAAAATATCAATAAATAGATTTAAATGAAGTAATTTTAAATTTATATCAGTGCAAATGGGTTTCAAATGTGGGGTGTTTTCATTAACATATTCATCTGCTGAATTTTCCGCACTGATTTGCCTTAACTCAAATAGTTCTGGAAGAGTCCCTTATGGGATAAGAAGCTCAGCATCATCTCTTAGCTGCCTTAGCCAATGCCTTTCCCATAAATCTGACCTCTTACCTGATCAGCCAGCTCCAGTAATTAAATATATACATGCTTTTAAGAAGTAATCAGTGGAGATATAATATTCATATTGTTTGTGTTTTGCTGCATGCATCAAAAGTAATTATTGTTAATAAAAAGTTACGTGTTGGTTACACCACAATTTTTACAGAAGAGGAAAAAAACATCATTTCTGCTCCTGCTCTGAAAATACTTCCTTAAAATTCCCTGGAAACTGAGATGTGACACTACAATAAATAAATCTGTTATTCAAAGGGTTGTATTTTTGCAACTCTAATGTGCAAAGCTGGTTATATTGATTTCCTCCCAAGTTTATTCAATTAGAATACTTGAAAAATATACAAATGGGTATATTTGTAAATATACGTATTTGTATAGCAATAAACAAATTAAATATTTACAAAATAAAAAATTTCAAAATAAATATTTACAAAATGTAAGGTATTGACTTCCATATTCAGAGGTACCCTAGAAAGTATCATGAGCAAAATTTTCATTTAATGTTTCAATTCTCAAATATAGTAACAGAGAAGTAAGTACAGAAAATTAACCAGCCCTGGAATTTAGAGACAAAAAAGTTCAGATTCCCCAATTTTTTTTTCATGTAGGCAAACATATAAATCCTAAACAAAAGAAAATTTAAAGATTCCTCTCCCTCTGTAAGAAAACAGCTTCATTTGCATAATCTCCTATAAGTCTAATCTTCCTTTATGATATTTTGGAATGTTTTCCTGATCAGTGAATTCCCTACGGCTGTAGAAAAAGTTCTTCACTCAGTAATGAAACACTTTTTTAAACCACAAAATGAGGATTTGCAGTACAAATATCCCTGGCATCCCGCCGCAAGACAAAACTATTTAATTCCTCCCTTTAAACAGAATCCATATAATCAGTAACAGATTTATGCCTCTGGAATACAGCAAAGGAGAGCTTGCATGAGAGGGGGATGCTCGTGCTTGGGACAAACCACCTTAAAATGTTATTTTGAGTGGCTGAAGCTGTGACTCCTCGGAATTCTCTGTCCTTGGTGGGGCAGACAGAAGGAATTTGGGTGGCAATCCAGATAAATGAGGCTGCACCCTGGGCAGCAGTGAGCTTGTGAAACATTCCTGGAAACTCCTGCCCTAATTTTCCTGCTTCCCAAGCCCTCCCCAGCCGCTCCTGCTCAGCGTGGTGATGTTCAGGTCTGGTGTTCCTAAGGGGACACAGCATCGCTGCTGCTGCCACGACACGGCTCCAGACATCCCCATGATGAAATAAAAAATGTATTTATTGCTATACAATTTTTCTTGGAGGTGGCTGGTGTCAACACAGCACTCAGGTATTCATGATCTAAACCTAGAGGAGGGAGGCACCTCTGCAAGGAAAATGGAATCTCGTGTGGAGTGTATGACGTTTCAGGAGAACAATGGTTCTTCAAAGCACGTGTTTGAAGAGTGACATCAAGCACACAGCGCTGATACGTCAATCTGTGGATGTGTCCAACATCCTCAGGTGGCTATAGTCTTCCCTTCCACTTTCTACAGCAGTTAATTTCTCCAGCTTCTGAAAAGCTGTGAAGAATTTTGAGTGCAGAGCACTGAAATTGGCCAAATAGCAGAAGGCAGCTGGAAACCTTCATCCTGTGCAAAAGCACGTGCTGGGGGTGCTCTGCAGAAGAGTAAGAGCTGTACATGTGCTCCATAAAACCTGCCAGTTCTTAGGGCTGCTTTGTTGCGAAGACTGTGATGGCTCTTGTTGTCAGAGGGCTTGAAAGTGCTGGGGTCTCCAGGAGCGAGGCAGGGGAAAGAATAATCTGTAAAGAAACTCCAGCCCCTTCCCGCATCCACGCTATTTTCTAGCATTTCCTTGCTGGCAGTGCAGGGAATCCTGTGGGGAAGGGATGTTTGAGGAGCTGCGGGGTTGTGGTGAAGTCAGGGACCTCTGATGCACAGAGAATGCTTGGGATGGAGCTCCACAAGAAAAGGGCTGACAGAAAACCTTTCGGGGTCACTGCTCCGGCAGCGGCAGCGTCACCCAGCAGGGCTGGGGCTGGAGGGGGCAGTGAATGTCCCCAGGCAGCACCGGGAGCTCTCCAGATCGTGCCCAAGCCCTCCTCTGCTACAGACAGAGGGAAACACCGAAATGTGCCCCAGGCAGGCGAAATTCAACAGAAAGATGAGCAGGGAAAGTCCAACAGACAGCCTAGGAAAACGATTACTGCTGATTCTGGGAGGCAAAGTTATTTTTGTGTAATTGCCAGAGGCTGTTTCCTCACATAGAAAAGGAAGCTCTTGGTGGTCAGTCCAGTTCAGAGTCACAGCTTTGTGTACCACCCCCACACTTCGATGTTCTGCACAACTGGTTAGCGGCATCTTATTGCACTGCTGGAGAGGTGCCTACAATGAAAAATGTTTGTTTTGCTGTTTATAACTCATGCAAAGAGGGTAGGCAGAGGTTTCAGAAGGAAATACAGACATCAAAATAAATCAGCACAGGACCAACACAAAATGAAGCTGTCATCATCTTCCCTGCCCTTGAATACACTGAAGGGATATTGCTTCAGCAGCTTTCAACCTTTTTCAAATATTAAGTAACCGTGGCATTTTAAGGTTCTAAATTTAAATCCACATTAGTGAGCAAACTGGTTCCCAGGTAGTGTCCACATGAATATTTCCAGGGTAGTGACACTTCTCCTGCAATGTACAAGTCTTTCTCTGAGTAGAGAATGACTCAACAGACATGCTGACATCAGATTAAATTCTTTGAAAGGTGGGCCAGATTTTCTTACATATTTTATTATACATACATTCCTATTAATGCAGAAGAATTGTTAAATAAATGTTACTGCTACGGACAGCAGTAATAGTAACATGATGGGCAGATCATTATTTATTTAGTTTCCACATTTCCAATTTGTTTCATTTATTTCATAACTACACGAGCTTGAAAAGACTTCTTAAAATGGATCACAGAAACGAGAGCATCAGAAAACCAATTAGATCAAGTCTCCATCATTATTCCTTTATGTTCTTGCTCTCTTCATGTTAGGTATGTGGGAACATTAACATTTCCTTTTAAAGGAGATTCCAACAACCTTTTTTTCTAACATTGTCTATTCTCTTTCCTTCCACCTCTTTCCAGAATGCAGCAGTGACCATTAATGTATTTCTAAATGCATTTATAAATAGCCTGAGACTCTCTAGAAATGTGGCAGTCCCACAGCACCCTACAGACTGTTCTTTATTCTCAGCTTCTACTTGAAACCAGAAGCAATGTTTCTTTTTCTCTGTATGTTTTTTTTTTCAGATCCATGATTTTCAGCTGCATTTTAATTACAAAACTGTAACACAATCTATTCTCCTCATGTATACATAATGCAAAGCGCTCCAACAAACATGTGTAAGAAATGAGGCCTGTTCTGAACATGCCAACAGGAAAGGCTGATTCATCTTTTCTTCCAAAAGCAGAAGAAATGGACTTTATCCTCAGCTCTGTCAGAGTAGCAGTAAAGGTGTTTCAGCAATGAGCAAGGAGGTGAAGATGCCGTGTATCTTTGCATTTCCCCAGTCAAAGGATAAAGCAAAGCTTGTCAAAAACAACCTCCACACATCCAGATTTCCATCAGCTGCTCTTGTGGCATTCCACAGCTTCTGTGCTGCCTGCTGGTATCACTGAAACATCCTTTGCCCTCACAGCAACAGTGATAACGATTCCAGAGAGGAGCTTTGGGCGGTTCAGTTCACTGAACAGCTCTGAACCCAAGACCAGGTATCTCTGTACTTTAAGAGGCCCCTATAGTGCATGTAGGAACTGAAATTCCCATGGAATTCCAAAGAAAACAACCCATATTCTCCACAGAAAACTGGTTCTGTTTTTAACTGACTGGAAAATATAACTTTAAGAAAACTGAAAGCTTTTGAGCACCACAACATCTCCTACTTCAAGGGTACCTTTCAAAAGGGCTTGGTGCCCCAAAGGGACTCTCCTGCTCCCAGTTTTGTTGTCCAAGAAAACAACCTTGTTTTCCCTCACAAACATAATTTATTCACACTCTCAGGCCATCACAATCCCAGCTACTGGTGTACAGCAGCGGTTTATCCTGACAGCTTTAACCAGACGTGTCCAGCCCTTCAGATGTAAGCCAGGCTCAAAACATCCTCTGTGGCCCACGATTCCTGTGGCG
Source organism: Pardalotus punctatus (assembly GCA_013400915.1). Lineage (NCBI taxonomy): Eukaryota > Metazoa > Chordata > Aves > Passeriformes > Pardalotidae > Pardalotus > Pardalotus punctatus. Next base: position 5,694 of record VZTX01005645.1, read on the forward strand.
GAATCTCAGCAATAAAGTGATTGCTGAAAGCTTCTGGTTCTTGTTGGATAATTGCATTTTTGTGCCACGGGGAGGATGGGCCTGGCAGCCCAAACACAGACAAGGAGAGTGTTTGACTGCAAGACTCTTCCCCGGTTTGTGATCCCGGCAAATCCCTCTCAACAAGAGTCCTGCAGCCACGCAGAGCTGCGAGGGGAGCGGTTCCTGCTCTGCCAAACAGGAGATTGTGCCAAAGTGTTGGGCTTCATTTCCCCTGCACAGCCAAGGTTTGGGATGCACAAGAGATTGCCCTGTCCAGCCCTCCCTGGCTGTTCTCTGGAGATCACCACCAACGCTCAATTTTCATGTCAATATGTAACACACGCTGAGGGAAATATTGGCCTGGCTGCTCCTCTTGGTGCTCTTCCAGTTTAAGCTGTTTCACCAAGAATCATTTAATGGGGAAATTTAACTGCATCTGCATGAAACTCAGAAAAAAAAAAAATTCACGAAGGTCAGCCGTTTTTGTTTGTAAACTTAAACAAGAGGACTGGTGCTGGGTGTTTGGGAGAGCAAATCTAGATAATGCCCAACATGAGAGATTCCTGAAGATAAAAATTGATTCCTGTCTTTGTTATGTTTCCTGCTTCGTCCTTGGAAAACCTGCCTGTATAATAAAACACACATAGTTTTTCTGAGGCTGATTAACTAGCTTGTTTCCAGGAAAACTACTTTCCCTTGAGAGGAACATTAAGATTTCTTTAATGCAATCTTCAGCCATTACCATTGATTATGGCTTCATTAAATATGAAAATGAGGATTTACTCTTTGCAACAGATCTCGCTGTCTGCGTGAGTGAGTAAAGACTTTCCTCTCTGCTCCGCTCCGAGAGAAGCGTGAGCAAATATTTTATTTATGTACAGTTTTGAAGGAAGAAATTGCCTGTGGCAAGAACACAGCTCACTGGAAAATACTTTGCCAACAGGGTGAAAGTCTGGGGCTCAAACCACTCCAACCTAGGCAGCCTCTGAGGCACCAGGAAGTTCAATGCAATAAACATTCATTAGCGAGATGAGCTGATGAATCACACAAATCCTTGTTTGTGAATGGATCCATACATTTATTAAAAGGCCAATCGAAGACAAAAAGATATTTTAATCAGTGGAAAGCCAACTGCCCAGACAGCTCGATAATAGGAATGATTCTCTGGCAGGTGTAAGGGCTTCACCTAAAACATACATAAAATAGCCGTAATTTAAGGAAAAACAGCAGAGAAATTCCATATTAATGTGGCAATATCACTCGAGCAGCACTAATGATTTTTTTTTAATCATCTTTCTTGTTAAATATTTCATTGTAAATGTCTTAGTTCTGTCTTTGAAAAAAAAAAAAGAAAAAAGCAACCTTTGAGAACCTTCTAGTACTAAGAACTCAGGAGAGGTTTCTCTAATTAATACACTGTTCTATAATCAATATTAAGTCCATGAAGCTTTGAAAAGTTAAATTCTGGGTAAAAAGGCAGCTGTTCTGCTTGCTCTCTGAGTTACCCAGCACCAGGTGAGCAGCTCTTGCACAGTTGGGGTTTTTTTAAACAATTTCACTCCTGGAGCAACGAGATATTTTGAAGACCACATTCAGATTCTACAACTTGTGTACATGTTGTAAGTTAACAAATTCACCAAGTACTTGCTGTAAAGGATATTCCCAGTTCCCACATTTATCAAGGAGATTTTTTTAAAGGGCTGATCTATAACCTCAGGGATCAATTTAGACAAAAGGCCATCAGATCAATAAAGTCAGGAAGAAAAAGCAAAGCGAGCGAGGCAATCGAGAGGAATGGGAAGGCACTACTTGTGAGAGGCTCTGCATGCACACCCTTACAAACAAGAGCTGCTGTCATGAGCGATAATCTCACTCTTGGCTTCTCTCTAAACCAGTAAAAAGTGCATTTTTAATTCTCTTCTTCAAAGTGCCAGACATCGGTTCCTCTCTTAGGGCCAAGCACATTTCCATTGGTAGGAATTCAGCAGCTTTTCATGAGGAAATACATTGAAGCAGGTTAGAAAATGTGCCTCCACCTCACAACAATAACCCTTAGCATGATGCAACACTGATGTAATTCATATTCACCAATTCCTGGCAAGGAAGGCATATTCACCCAGATAAATTGTAAATAAAAGTTGTGCCTCAATTTACATGTCACCAACTTTGTCCTGGATTCCCTCTAGAATTTATTACCACAGCCAGAGAGAATTTCACTTTACCTTTCATGCAAAAAACTAATATTTCACCCCCAGTAACTTATGGGATAAAGAAACTGTGCAAACTTGAAAGCAGACAGCAAGAAGTCAGTTTCTAAAAAAACTTAAGAGCTATAATTTCAATGCCATGTAATAAATTGTACTTGAAATAAGGTGAAATCATTCTGTCAAAAAGAATACAGATTGTCAATCAACAGCATTTTTTTGAAAACAGACCGAAATAAACACAGCAAAAGAAGAGTTCCATCAAGAGGACTCTCTGTAATTAAAATGTTACAATGGCATCTTTTAAATTCCTCTAATGTCAGGAAAAAAAGGGACCCTGGAGAGCACTAAATACCAATATCAGCAGGCCAAATGTAACATTCTCTAATCCCTGGCCCAGTCCAGCTCCACTGTTTTCAAAGGAATTGCAGCAATAGTGAAGTCTAAGAGCCAAGCTCCAGTGCACTGTGTGAAGACTAAAACCATGGACAAATTTAAATAGGAAGCCCTCCTGCATCTCTAAATCTGCATGGGAAGCCATTTGACATTGAGAGCATATGGATGGCCCCTACATTTATTTTTTTTTTCCTTAAAGTATTCCATTAGAAAGATAAAAAACAGGCACAAAAGATATAAAGATATAATTTTTCTCGTGGCAAGATCATAATCTGTCAGAGCAGTCTGTGTTTTCTACATGACTTCAGAGCAGTACGAATGCAGTTCTGCATTTCCTCCTCTGGGAACAGAACCCTCATGAAAGACAGGGACCTCTAAAAAGTGCTGGCTAAAATCCAAATTAAACCAAAATTCATCGCAAAAGGGAAATGCCAAATAATTTCCTGAACTATCTCAAATTCTGCCTTTGATCTATCAGAGAAATCAGGCAGATCCAGAATGAGTTTAGTGGGTCCATCCCTGCAAGATTATCTTTTAATAGAAGTTAATTCCTGTGAATTCGGTGTGAACTTGGCAAACACATTGCTAATTTATAACAGCTTTAATGGAGCACTGAAAAGCAGCTGCTTAAGTATTTATTTGTTTATGATGCTTTTTAATACTTTTTGTTTATTATCATCCTGGATATCCTTTTACAACTTGCTCGTCTCTGCCATGAATCAACAATGATTAGCATTAAAAGCCATACAATATTTATCACAGCGATGTGTTTCCTGCCTAAGGGGAGAAGCTAAAGAAAATAAGGATTTCAATTTTAAGAACTGACAGCACAACATTTAAAGATACTTGGGCAAATATTTTTTCTCCGTAAAGGTACAATCCTGTTCTCTTCACAGTGAGTATGATCAGAGCAGCTCTTATCTGACAAAAAAAGACAAAACAGAAGCAAAAAGGACAGTTTTGAACTAAATATAGCTTTGAAATGGGAACAGAGGAATATTTGCAACTCTTCTAAACAGCCATTGTGACCTAAAAAAAAAACCCTAAACCACCTTATAATAGTTTTCATTTTTGTTATGGTCTCCCATTTGTAAAATAGGCTCAACTCATATGAAGACAATAGAGGTGATGGGCTGCAAAATCAACATGTAGACCCAACAAAGTTATTTATTTAAAATACTTTAAATAGTCAACTCCAAAGGTAAACAAACACACTGAAAACATAAATAAATTATGTATGAGAAAACCCTAACATTTACTTTCCCAAAAGAAGCCATGACCAAAATAAAATAAATGTACACGCATTTTAAAGATCACAGAGTATTTCTTATCTCCGCTTCTTCAGCCAGAGCAGAAGAAATACCAGCTCTGAACAAGCACACATTAAGGGTATCATAACTTATCATTAAGCTGAAAGGAACCATGAAGGTTTCAAAAAGATTTACTGATCAGCTGGAGACTTGAGAGATCAAGGTAATGATGAATTTTAAGTGAAAACAACATAGTTGGATTTGAACTTCATTTTCTCATTTGCACTTCAATAAAAATACATTTTCCTTAAGAATACTTTTTCTTAACAAAAAAAAAAAAAACAACCCACTTGACACTGCCTTTTTAATAAAATACTGAGATGCTCAGGACAACACCGTAGACATCTCCAACTGCTGGTTTGAAATAACACTAAAACTTAGTCCGTAAAAAGCACAGAATCAGAGAATGGTTTGTATTGGAAAGGACCTTAAAAATCATCCAGTTCCACCTCCTGCCATGGGTAGGGACAGGCAAAAAAGAGCATTTAGCAAGCAATCACCCTTAGAATGCTCATTGTACATTACTTTTTCTAAATTAGAAGCCTTCAAATGTCCAAGTGAACACAACACTGGTGGAAAGTCCATGTTTTTCTCAGCTTTAATTAGGGGAAGCTTCTGCAGAACTGTCGCTTAGGGTGAAACGTTACCTTTAAACCTCCACGGTGAGTGCTTTGCTTCCGGTGTTCTCCTCCCAGGCACAAATCCCTCAAGATTATCCCCCAAAAAAAGAACCCATGGAAAAGAAAATCATTTTGTGTTGAAGCAGTTTGAGAAGCCAATGGGGAAAAATGAGAAAGAGTTATTGGAATGAGTAATAGCACATTAAAAATATATTAAAAAGGTGTAGTGTAAAATGAGATAATAAAAAACAGGTTAGTGGAAATTCATCCCCAGTGAATCATAATTTTAAAATATTTGCAGAAACAAATGGAATTACAATATAAAATCCCAATTATTTAGAATTGAGGTGAGTATCTTCCTGCCTTACATATTTCCAAAGAACTATAGAGATGCTGAAAAAGCTTTTTAAAATATAAAGTAATGAGCAAAATCATTTTCTCATAATAAAATCTTTGGCAAACAAGTTATAACTGCATAACAAAAAACTCACCTATTGCAACTTCCTAACTGCTCAAACTTCCTCCAAATGCGCTGCAAGCTAACCCTGTGAGAGGTGTAGAAAATCTTTTTTCTGCTAGGAAATTCCTGTTGGGAATTTGTACAAAAAATTTGGGAATGGGAACATGTTGATTTCATGCTTTGCTCTTAACAGCTCACACACTGTCACACACTGAGAGACACTTGAACATAGAGCTTCATGTTTCTTTTATTTCTGTAGGAGCAAACATTTGGTGGCAGCTTTTTCACTATTTCATACGACTGCAAGTTTATTTGGGGTATTGCTGAATTTGGAATTGACTGCAGATCTTACTCTGCTAGACAAAACCAACAGCTGGGAATGAAACTTGCTCCATTCTTTTGCTCTGTTGGCTGTTGCAGAAGATCTCAACCTGAGGAAGTGCTGCTCCTTTTGTCCTAGAAATGGAAAAAAGCCTTTTTTTTTCTTCCCAGTGTGTGCTATCTGTGATTTCATCTCAGAGGCTGCAGGTATTTGTTGTGAAACCTCTCCTGGAGTTCAAGGCCGTTGATGAAGCAATGAATGTAGCTCAAATCACAGAATTATGACCCAGAAAAGCCTTTTCAGATCGAGTCCAGCCGTCAACCGGCACCACGGCCCTGCTCACGACTGAGCCCCATCCTCCAGTGCCACCTCCCCACGTCTGGAACCCTTCCAGAGGTGGTGACTCCACACTGCCCTGGGTAGCTGTTCCAGCTGTTCCAGCTGTTCAAACCCTCCCAGCCCTCACTGCCTTTTTGCAGCCCTTCACTGTTATAACACACCCTCCTGTGTCCTCTTTAAAACACTCACTGATTGGTCAGCACAGCCAAAATTCCCCATTGCCATCACCATCATCATCATCACCATCCATGGCCTTTTGCCACCAGCAATTAGCACATTAGTGTCAAAATGACAGTTTCCTATCACTCTTTATACACCCCATTGTCAGCTGGATAAATGCGAGGAAGAATTTATTCTTGAATGCATTGCATGCATGTAATCATTTATGATATTGGCATATCAACTGGGTATATGTCATTAAAAAAGAAATTTACTAAATGGCAGGTGTGAATGGCTGTAATTTATTCATTCTTTCTGCAATTCAGCTGTCAAAATTTCAGCCTAAAATTATATTGTTAAAAATAATAATAAAAAATAGATCCAGTAACAGAGAATTACTTTTTTTTCCCACCCTAAGGACTAGCGGCAGCAATCACATTCAGCCCTAAATCATTTATCCAATCTTAAAATTGCTGTTGAAGTGACACTAAGAGAGCTCTAGGAAAACAGGAAGGGAAACATCAGTGTCAAGACAATGATTTTTTTCCGATGAACTCTGTGTATCAGCGCTGATTCTGTGCTGGATAACAGCTGCTGAGTCAGAGAGGGAGCTGCAGAAAAAGGTGTGAGCCCCCAAACGCACATCCACAGAGTCCTGCCATGTGAGTGCTGTAGGAGCAGAGCTCCAAACATATTTGACTCTTTTTTATGAGATATGTCTCGAGTTTTCCCCCAGAGGGTGGTGGGGCACTGAAGAGGCTCCCTGAGGAATGGCCATGGCTCCAAACCCCCCGGAGTTCAAGAATCCTTTGGACAATGCTCTCAGGGATGCACAGGGTGGGATTTTTGGGGTGTCTGTGCAGGGCCAGCAGCTGGACTGGATGATCCTGATGGGTGTCCCCCACCTCTGGGTATTCTATGATTCTGGGACAGTTTTGCACAGTGACTACATCCCAGTTTAGTAAGCACTGAATTAATCTAATTCAGCAGCCCCAGGAAAGTTAAACCTCTAATAACACACCCCACACTGCTGGAAAAGGAGAACAAGAGTCCCTTGGGTGTAGTTGCATTGTCTTTGAATTTTCCTTTCTCTTTCACGGAGAATACAGATAAACTGTACTTTCTTAATCTCTGTGTTTTGTGTTAGAGGTGTCCAAGCCATAACCAATAGGTCTTTGGGGGTGGATTGTCTTTGGCCAATAGACAATTGTTTATTACTGTGTATGAAAATAACTTCTTGTAAATAAAACCTTCTTCTTCGCCATCTTGAAGCCTGTCTGCCTGACCTCTCTACCTGCTTCCACAAATCCCACGAACAACAGAAAAGAAAACCATAACTGGGTAGAGTGGGTCATCCACTGCCCCAAAGCCTCTCTGAGGATGAGATGAACGGTCCTCAGGAGATCACAGCTCATTTTTAATTTGGCTGGAATCCAGGGACATTATTGCTGCAATAATCCTGCCCCAAATCAGGTGTACAGCACCAGGGAAGCCTGACGCTCACACCACCCACCCTCACTTATTTGGATTCCCACATCTGGACCAACCACCCTGATTCCCTCTAACCACGTCCATCTCTGTCTCACTCAACAATGAAGTCAATCTTGTGAAGTGCAAGGCACCCTCAGCAAAAAGCTGAGCTCTTTTCCTACCACTGAATGGAACGGAGGCACTTCAGCTCCTTGAAGGATCTGAGCCTTCCGGGGAAAATGAGAAAATTGCAGGAAAATAAATTGTTGGGATTTGAGGTTATAAAGCCTCCTTTCAGAAGCAATGAAAAGATGTCACTCAACAGCAGGACAAGGCTTTGTCTTGGCTGATAATTTAGATATCGGTGAACTTTGTCTGCTTACAAATCCCAAGAGAAACAGACACTGAAATCCATTAGCAATCCAGACGCTTGAGGTTTCATTTTGAGGAAAAAACCAACCAAAGGCCATACCAAAAAAAGGACTACACCCCCCAAACTTAAGGTCAAAACCCCTGGAATCATGAACAAGATAAAAACCCAGAAATCAGACTGCTCCCTAATGAGATCTGCACACAGAGCACCACAGGAGTGATTTGTGGAGGAAACCACGTCTTAATGAAGGTGTGGTGCATGGATGGATCTCCTAAATGGAATAAAAAGCTCTCTTCCTGCCCCTGAAGTCTCCTTCAGCTGTGTCTGTCTTATTGTTTTGATATATCACAATTACATAGAAAGGTAGCAGAAGCTGTGCCAAAACCAGAAAAATATCTGTACACTGAGTGGTGAAAGTGATGTGCCAAAAGCCACACAAATCTCCAGTACACATAGAAATAAGCACATCATGAGAGAGATTGCCAAACCTTTACAAAAATCATCCAGCCCTGGGTTCTGCAGGAACACTGAGGTAAAGAAATGAAACTACACTTTGTCCCTATTCAAGTAATAAAAGTGAGATTTAGTGTTTGGCTTATGTTATTCTGGGTGAAAAGTACAAGTGAAAATTAATATAAGGGTAGACAAAAAAGCAAGTACTCTTTTATATATAAACAGTCATTCTGCACTTAAATTTTATCTTTACTTATTCTATAAAGTTATATATGCATATTCAACTTCAAAAAGCCCTGGAATTTTCACAATTATCCGCTATGATTGCTGAAAGTTTTTAACTGCCATTCTCAGTAACTGGAGAAGGGCATTGTCTCCAAATGATGTCCTCAACTACTTCTTGTGACATGACTTAAATATTGGTTTGTTCTCCAAATATTCTCAGATATCTTGTGATGACACCTGGGCCACATAAAAGGCCACTGAAATCCACAGAGAGCAGATTTAACCAGACTTCAAATGAGATCTGAAACATCAGTGTTGTAAGAGATGTGATTTTCTCTTGCAAAACCAATAAAAAAAGATCCATTAAATATTTTTTTAATTGTTTAGCCACACTAATTTAAGGTATGTTAAATGCATGACTTGGATAGAATGCTGTTACAGTAAAACTGAAATAATTTAGCAGTAATTTCAGCATCTCAAATCATACATCCCAAGCAGACCGTGGAAAATGATCATTGTCCTATTAAAAATAAAACATGCTCAAAATTTATTTGAGCACTATGGATGAAATTCAGCTTTCAAAATAAACATACATCCAGGAAGAATATCCTTAAATCTTAAAAACTGTAAAAAGCTCTGGCATTACGTGTTATTAAAGGCGTTCCTCGTGAGTCTAGATGATTTTATGATTTATCTTTATTTTCCTACTGTAGTTCCAAGTTCAACCTACAATTTCATGCCAAAATGCTACGCAATTAAGAAATTATTACACCCTCCTGCTTCTGAATTTTTTTGTCCTTCAGATAACTGCTAATTTAGCACCAAAATGGAATATTAGAGCTGGGCCCGGTGGCCATGGTTGTATCTTGATTTACAGAGTCCGGGATGGGAAGTGCAAAGTGTGACAGAGCTGCGTAAAAGATTCACTGCTTTCACTCGCTGATACCACTGAACAATGAACATTTCTCTGGGATCGTGAGGACAAAATGTTTTGGGAGTTATTTTTTCCTTCAGATAACACCTGTGCACTGTCCTGTTATAAAGTACCTTGTCAATGAGGCAGCGCAGCTCTGGCCGGCAGGACAAGTGGCCAGTGCAGGAGGAAGGGCTCTGATGGCGTTTGGGGAAGGAGGGTTGAACTGGGAGAACATTCCAGACAGGGAACGGGCTGCCCTTCCATCCCTTGTCTCTGTCAAAAACGGAAAAGCAATGGATCTGCTCTGCTTTTGGGAAAGAGATGGATCTGCTCTGCTTTTGGGACCACGTGGAAAAGCGATGGATCTGCTCTGCTTTTGGGA